>JAQPZY010000624.1:0-280777 GCA_029931535.1 Margaritifera margaritifera | reverse complement strand
GACACAATCTGTGCCTTTTTACTGATAGGTCGTTTACCTATCTGCAATTCTGCATCCTGCCACAGGATCCATGGATCTTGTCTTTAGATCTGATCATCTGCAATCTATCTCTTTGACTTGACTTCATCCTCTGTGGTAGTGACCACTTTCTAGTATACTTTCGAAGTAGTACTCTCAAACCTCAACAACTAAGGTAGATTGGGTAGAGTTTCAATCCCTCTGTGAATCAAATTTGGCAATTGATTATATTGACAACGTAGTCGATCCAGTACTCCTTTTTACAAAGATGCTACAGGGCGTTGCTGGAGATATAATACCAAAAAATCTTCGGCAATTCCTAAACGTGTAAACAAACCAAGGTTTGATGATACACGCAAAGACGACATCATGGAATGGAAAAAGGTCCTTACACATGTCATAGCCAATCCAAGAACTGAACAGTTAAATAAATACTGTATATACCGATCTAAAGTTCGTCGTACCATTAGAGAGAGCAAGAGGAAACCATGTCAATCTTGTGTCTCTAGGTTGAACTCTTGCTTCTATATTAAATCAGTATGGAATATGATACGAAATATCATTGCTCAAAATAAAAGCAGCTGTATCAAACATTCAAAACAATCTGATGAAACGGTCACTACCGTACCAGAAATCTCAGATACAGTGGCGGAAGCATTATCGAAAAACTCCTCACAAGAGAATTATTCTGAAAACTCCCGCTGTCCAAAAGATTTGAAAGAAAATGTTCCTCTAAATTTCAAATATTATATAAATCAGTATGTTCTTCATACTTGGCAAAATATGTGGACTGAAAACTACTCAAACAAGCTTCAGAACATCAGCCCTCGTTATAGAAGAAATTGCAGAGATTAAGTGGTATTGTGCCAATCGCGTTTCGGACACACATGCTTGACTCATGGATACCTCGTGAAGGGGAAACCTTGGCCAGAGTACATACCCTGCCCGTGTCCACGGACAGTGGAACACATTCTTGTCAAGTGTGTCGACTTCCACACTGTAAGGTAAACGTATTTTGATGTGAACTCAATGAAGAAACTTTATGATAACGTACAGCCAAAGAAAATCTCGGACATTTTGAGGGAATGCGGTTTTATAAAACACTTCTACCATATGTTTTCAGGATTATACATGTTTTACATTTACCTTTAATTTTATATGACCTTTTACAGAATTTTAGAATCTTTACCTTTTATATTTTATCTTGTACTTCATGTTTATATTTATTTGGAACGGTTTATCTTCCTAAAGTTATTGCGAAATTATACATTTTTACATATTTAGAATTTGATCTTTAATTGCCACCATAAAGCCGTTATTGTGTTGAGGTGCCATTACACGTTAATAGATACATTGTTGGACTCTAATTGTTTTCAAATTGGACATTCTCTTTTGAAGAAGTCAGAGGGAGCGTGACAGAAGAGAGGCATCAAAGTCAACATCTACATCTGGTTTCTGTGGCTATGACCAAGCCATCAACTGGATGAGGTCAGTTGTGCAGTCAGAAGTCACAAAGGATGCGAACAGGCACAGGAGGGTAAGTTGGTATTCACTTTCATTACTATACTATCAGGAATGAATGTGATGGTAGTCAAATGTACCTCCCGTGGTGTGTGTCCATTGAAAAATTATTTAATTTTAGCTTGAACATCATCCATTTTCTATGAATATACAACAGTTTCCCAAACAAACAAAACAAATAAAACTAACACTATGTTCTTTTGATGGTGCAGATATTAGCACAAGGTGGTTTTTGGATTAGAAGAAACTTGAGAAACTGAAGCAGTGATGAAAATGTTCCAGAATACCTAATCCAGAATCTTTTCCAAAATTTAACTCATACAGTATTCTTAATTTGCAAAGAAGACCAAATCTACCTTTGATGTTCACTTCGTGTGTTATATAATCTTGGTTTGGGTCATACCTTTAGATGAATAAATTAGAAAGAGAAGTAACTCTTACAGTATTTTCTCTGGCTACTTTAATGCATAAACCAAACCCTCTGTTTGCTTAATTTAGGATCTATTGGAAAATTATCATGCCTGCTACAGGAAACCATTAACCTTGAATGAACTACAATTTACCCCTTTACGTCGTGGAACTATGGATTCAACCGTGTACAGCAGAGATGCAAAGCTAACATGTTGCCACTTCAGGATAATTATGTACCTTTGCTTGATAAGCACTTTGAAACATCCTGGTCAATATCAAGTATTGTGAATTAATTTACTTGTATTCACCCGGTATGGGAGCATCTAGCATTTGTAGTTGCCCATTTGTGTATGTGTGCGTTTGAGTGTGCATGTGCGTATGTATGTGTGTTAGGGTGGGTGCTGGTGGTGAAGGTGTCGGTGGACAGCTTTGGTTAAAGTTTTTTTCAAGCACTTCTATCTAGGTAACTCCTTACTATATTAACTTCATATTTCGTGCATAACATTATCGTATATTCCCCTTCTTTCCGTATCACTCCTGCCCCTGGGCTTGTCCCCCGGTTGGAACCATGGGGTCAAGAATTACACTGCATACATTTTGGTATAAAAAGTGTCATTACTTACATTTTCTCAACCCCTCGCTAAATCCACTTTGGATCGTGACATCACCACATGCTCCCATTCTATCAGAACCACTCCTGTCGTTGAGTTCAGTCTTTGGATAGGGCCATGGGTCCAAAATTATATTAGGGACATAATTTGGTCAAAGTTGTTAAAATTTAAAATTTCGTCTTACAATTTATGAACTCTTGTCCATGAACATTATTGATTTATGGATGCACTTGATTGCCATTGAATTTAAGAAGGAATTGGGTTTGATTTTGCTATTAGATTTTGTCAGATGATTGACCAAGTACCCTAGTAAATAGTGCTTATTACATCTGAACATCTGTAGTTATTTAACAATCCCAGTGCTGAACAGAGAATAATGAACAGAAAATAATATATATATATATATATATATATATATATATATATATATATATATATATATATATATATATATATGTATAACCATGTCAGAACTTGTGATTCAACCCTGATAAAAATCAAACTCCATTTTGGATGAGAAATAACACTTTCAGAAATAGCAAACATCAATATGTACAGTTTATTTGTCTTCAGTACCTTCTAGTTTATACCCGAATACCATCCAAATTAATTCATACAGTATGATAAAATCAATCTATTCAGTACACATTTATACAGAATGTTAATCCATTCCTAGCCATTAAAAGGACTGATTGTAATGCTGAGAAAGCAGCTGGGACCATTCTTAGAAACTAGAAATAGGTAAATTGTTATTGGAAGTGTAGCGGGAATATTGTACGGAGAACACATTAGGTACGGGTGGAATAGGTAGGAGTCAGAAGCATTGCCCTCAGGTGTTGCAGGTTGTAAATGAGACTTCTGCTGAAACAATCAATTTTCTGGATTTTATCAGTGCTCAAGTAAAATGCGATCTTAATGATTGGAGCACCGTAATCTAGCATACACGGCAGCATGAGTTCATCGTCACTTCGAACGATATTTGTTGCACGTGCCCTACAAGACTGAATAAATCCTATGATTCTATGGAGATATTTATCACTTTTGTACTGTATGGAGGGGCATATGAGAAGGAAGTGCTTACTATCATCGACTTGTCCTTTACCGAGGAGGCAGATAGGAAAGACAGAGTGTTGGTTGAACTTGTGTCTGTTGGTTTGCAGTGTGTTGGAGCCTGTTAGAACCCTTGCCTTGATGGTTGGATTGGCCACCACTCTTGGGTTGGTCAAAGCGGATGTCCATAAGTGGTGTGCCTGCAGCAGAGGGTTTTCTTGGATCTAGAGGTATTTGAGTGATGGTTTGGATAGTTTAACCTCTTCCCATGTCTTGCGCCAGTATGAGTTAACTGATTCCTTCACAATATGTTTCCAGCACTGCTTGTCAGAGGGGTTGTCAATCAAGTCCTACCCTCATCATTTAATGTCAACTGCTTGTGCACAATCTGAAACTCCACCAATTCTGGCTGTCTAGCGATGTTGCCAAAATGTGTTGGTGTGAACGTTAATGGGGGTGTCGCCTATAAATAGATAGATTGTGGCTGTGGCATATCTCTCTGGGAGAAACTGAACTCGACGAAGAATCTTTTCCTCAGAATGTTTCAGTGTTCTTGAGGTTCCTGTGGAGATCAGGGTCACCTTTAAGCTGTAGACAGCTCATGAACTTGAGAATATGCTATACATGTTGTTAGATAAGATTGGGTTTACCCTGTTCTTTCCATGTAGGCCTGCTCCCATGATGGAATGCAACACTCTTCTTCTTGCTGAATCCGATCCTTTATATCTATCTGCTTATCGGCTCTCCTGGAGATATCAAAGTTGGTTGTTGAATCAGCTTCATTAATCATTGTTTTTCCCAGGTTCCAGGATTGTGCCTTTGTGACATTAGGATTTTCTTCCTCCCCGTTATTCCCCGTTAATTATTTTCACACTATACGTTGTGTTACATAAACGCCACTCAGCTGTAGCCTCCCACCACCATCTACCCACGCACCTCCTCCACCCTTCTGTTTGGGTTTTCTTGCTATGCCAGAGGTTTTGATGAACAGTAGAGATATAAACTTTGTACCGTAAAATCTGAATATCAAGTTCATTTACTTATTGTCTCGCCTGCTTTAGTGTATGAGAGCCATAAGTATCACTTATTTGGGAAGAAACGGTGGAGACTCTCAGTGTCAACATTAGTTTAGGTTTGGTTACAGTTTTTCTGTTTGGTCCTAAGTCCAAACCCTGACAGGTATATCTATCATACTTGAACTGTAGAATTATGAAACTCTATCCTTTCGTATCAGTTAATTATGCTCTACTCCTAACCCTTAGACATGGTCAAGGTTATTTGACAATTTTGGCTACGTTCTCGGTTAAAGTTTTGTTTCCCTTTTGGTCACAACTCATAAACCCTGGGATTGATAGCTATCATACACGGAATGTAGGAACCATAAGCACTTGCACTTGCAATTTATGATGTCTGATCCACAGGTAAGGTCAAGATCATTTAAAAATCTTGGTTAAGGCTTTGGTCAAAATTTTTCTGTATGCTCGTAAGTCTTAAAAAACGGGATGGATAGATATAACACTTTTACTGTAGAATCAGGAAGGTTTTATTCATGCACCCTACCCTTCCTCTGGATTGTAGGTAAGGTCGGCAGGATTTGAAAGTGAAAATATACCATTTTTAAGAGCAGGTGAGACATAATGTTTTTACTTTCTTGCTTTTTAAATTAGAGAGGGTCATATGTGCAAATGTTTTCTATGCACTTATCAATATCAAAATCCATCATAGTATATATGTTTCTATAGTTATGTTTATTAACAAGTTTTAATGGCATATTCCAAAATATTAGTGATCAATAATTTAAGAAAAGATGGTGTACTGAAGGAAAGATAACTAGCTTATCACTTAAAATGGAACACAATCATTGCCATAGAGGCAGATTTTTACAGCTTTTTGTTTTGTCAAGACCATATTAGTGGGAAGATAGACATTGCAGTTACTTTGGGGTTACACTATCATCAACAGTTAATATTTTGGCTAAAGTTTTTCAGGAATGCTTTGAACGTGGGCTCGACATGCAGACTCTGGCCTTCTTGTTTTTTTATATATTCTAAAGACATAATCTGCTTATATTGCTACAACATATGCAGGAATTTCCGTGTGCATTTATTTTCTGCATATGTTTACTTTAGTAATTAACATCTTACGGTAATTAATTAGTAATAGAATGCCTCGTATATTGTAAACATTTAACTTTATGGTGTCACAGGTCAGAAATGCTGAGTTTACACTTTCATTTCAGAGTGATATCGAGTGGCAAGAAGTTTATGACGCTCATAACTATCAAAATGCTGAGCACAATATCTACAGCTCTAGGTTACATCGGCAGAAGAGGGATGGGCTTCTCCAGAACAAGTCGTGTACTTTGCACCTCAGATCAGATCCGTTGCTGTGGCAGCATGTGATGGAAAAAAATAAACAGGTAAGTGTACATGCATTTCGTGAACAAAGTACATGGGTAAAATTTAGCTTTTTTCCTCTCTGACTGAATCATGGAGTTTGATAGAGAAGAACTGTGCCAATTTACTGATGTAAAAAGTGATTTGCTAATCAGACACAAACAAATGAAAATTGGCAGGCATGTTGATGAGCCTATGCAGATGTCCTGATTAGATTTTCGTGTCATTTAAATGCGAGCTTTATCGGCTTTTAGACTTTATGAACTTATATATGATGCCTCAGTTTTACAAACAAAATTTTGTAGGGTCCACGTTAGTGGGAAGTGAGACAAAGCAATCACTTTTCTGGTATCAGCTTTGATGTTGGCATCAGCATTTTGTTCAGATTTTGGTTAAAGGTTTTCATTTACATATATTTCCTAAACCTTTTGATAGATTATAGCACTAAGACAATTCATTCCACGACATGTTTTATATACCCAATTTACTTCGTTATCATTGTCTTAGAAATGAAAAATTTGCAAAAAGTGTCTTTTCTAATATTTCATAAACCCCTTGATAGGTTTTTTTTCTCATGCTTTGGACGAATTGTTATGACGCTATGATAATGTTTTCTATGACACGCTTGCTCGCTTCTTTGATGTTGGTGTCAAGGTCCCTTGATTAATTTTCTAGATTCTAGAGGAATCATTATGAAGCACCATTCATTCTGCAACACGTTCGCTTCACCTTTAGCTCTTGGGATCTTTATACTTACCAAGAAGTAAATATTTAGAAACAACTACAGTAGTATACGGGGGGTATCAAGGCCTGCGGGGCACTTGAGGCCCGTACGGGAATTTAACATGGAGGGGGCACTTGAGACCCATACGAGAATTTAACATGGGGGCCCATGTTAAATTCTCGTACGGGCCTCAAGTGCCCCCGCGGGCTTCGATACCCCCCGTATACTACTAACTACACTATCTCTACGAAATATTTCATCCTATTGTAGCACAACCACAACCACACGAGTCATGTCTTTATTATTAATATTACATAACTCAAGATAAGCAGCGTATGTGCGTATTTTATGTAAACAAATTGACTAAACACGCGTCACATTTTTATTTTTAATGTAACAAAAGTTACGCAAAAACAATTTTATTTTAAGCATTTAGTTTCAAGTTCCCAGCATATTGCTCCTGCTATAATCACAGTCCATGGATTATGACGACTCAGTTTTGATGAATATAAACTATAGCTATGCAATCTGGACAAGTTAAGGATGTTCCATGCACATTTGAAATGATAGCGCTTAATCATTGTAAGAACACTTACTGAAATAAATACATATGATCCAACACATGCTAATTTGTCCAATAAGTCTCTTAATGCATTGTAATATTTATTATTAACTTCATGTTAGGTATTACTCAGTCCGGTATGGTAAGTTTGCAGTGCAGTATTCACAAAATACCTGATTGAATTTGTTTTAAAAAATATCAGGGAGTAAAATACCGAATTTATTAAACTCTAGACATCTGTATCTAGATGGGGACCAGTTTTTGCCCACATGACCATAAGGTATAATCCTATGGTCCTGCGTCCATTGTAATTGTCTGTCAACAATTGCTTTATCAAAAGCACCTGGACCAATTTCAGCCAAATTTGGCAGGGAGCATCTTAGGTTGAAGGCATTTCACTTTTATACAAATGATGCCAAATCTCTATTAAATGTGTCCGTTATTACTAAAAATAGAACAACATTCAAATGACTTCTCTAAAACTGCTGAACCGAACTGGACCAAATTTGACAGAAAACATTCTGGCATGAATACGTTTAAACTTTTACATATGATGCTAATCTGTCATCAAATGTGGTAACTGTTACTGAACTATAAAAAATTTAAATGTAATCAAGCATCATACTAATTCATAATCCTAAGCCAACTAACCATGCATTTTGGCTTTTAGGTAGATATCAGCGAGGTGAGCTATATTGGGCCCACTGAGGCCTCTTGTTCAATCACCAGGCCATAAAGCCAAGTGTCCTTAAGGTATGGCACTGCAGCCAGCCTGAATTTTGCTTCTGTCCTCATCCATTAATATTTCCTATTTTAGACTTAATAAAAAACAGTTTTAATCATATGGCCACATAACCTATGCTGATTTTTGTATATACTGTGTCTTAATGCCTTACATACACTGTAAGTAAAATATGTTAACCCAAATAATCCAAACTTATAACTACCGTAGTTAACTTATTTCATTAAAAATATAGACAAATGTAGGAAATATATAAAGAACCGAACTGGTGTAGCAATGCTGTAAGATGTTTGCTGGCCTTCCTTTTATTGTCTCACCTGTGTTAATATGGGGAGACAAAAACATGACTTATTTTAGCAGTGATGGCATAGGTTTAGTCTTTTTAGGTGTTAAGATTCAATGTTAAAGTTTTGTGATACCATGGGGATATATCATTGCATGGATCACAGGCGAGGCATCTCATTCATTGGAGATCACAGGTGAGGTACCTCATTCTTCAGAGGTCATCGAGGTATCACTCATTCATTAGGGTCATAGGTGGGGCACCTCATTCCGCAAAACCCTTCTTTGTTAACTCCATATTTGTCTTTTTCTTCAGAATCAAGGTGTAGCCCAAGAGGAGATCCTGGCTTTCTTTGCCAGCCATGTTAAA
The DNA here is from genome assembly GCA_029931535.1 of Margaritifera margaritifera. Taxonomy (NCBI): domain Eukaryota; kingdom Metazoa; phylum Mollusca; class Bivalvia; order Unionida; family Margaritiferidae; genus Margaritifera; species Margaritifera margaritifera. The sequence goes on along the minus strand of JAQPZY010000624.1, from coordinate 272,090 downwards.
GCCATTAACAGCATTTATGGGTCCACTAACTTCACAGATGGAAATGTATGGTACAGAGGGGTCCAGTTTGCAGTGCAGAGAACAACAGTAAGGATTAGAAGAAAACTGTTTACAAAAAGAAGGGGGACAACAAATTACAAAACTTTTGTTCACAACATACTATTTCACAAATAGATAAGCAACAATGTGTTTGAAATATGAGGATCCATATTGCAGTGCAGAGAAATGTGGTAAAAGACTTTGTGCAGGCAACGCAGTTTTCATAACATTGTAAATTGTTATCATCTGACATCATTCAATTTTATCTATATTTTTGTGCCGAACACTTGAATAACAAAATCTGAAATGAAAAGATGATTATTAAATCCAAAAGTAATTATATCTAGCTTACCATCGGAGAACAGGTGATTTTAAATTGGTTCTTTCGGTCCATCTATTGATGAATCTTTCCATTCGTCCGGTTTCTATTATTTAGTTTGTCAGCATGCATGTCAATATACACCTTGATATCAGTGATGGATCAGTTTGCTCAGCTATGCAATTGCTCAGGTGCTTTATTCTACAGATATAGGGCCCTTTTTAAACCTAAAATTTGACCTTTTTGCATAGTGATACATTTCTGCATAATGTCTTTTCTCGTATCTTTGAATTTAGATCAGATTTACAGTGAAACCTGTCTATTAAGGATTCTATTAAAGACACCCAAGGGACTACATTTTGTCCTTTAAATCCAGGCATTCTTTATATAGAGGTAAAATATGTATGTAAACTGATAAAAAGGACTCTTAAGTTTTGGCTGGATTGCAAATTCTGGCTTATGGATTGATGATAATTGTTCATCTGCCCATCCATCAATCTGACATCATCACTCAGGTTAGAGTTGCATTAAAGTCATTTTCACGGACACTATTGCTCACAGAGTCACATCCATGAGTATTACATCCATATATGATAACTAGGACATTGTTACCTATATTTCATGTTTCAATAATTTGCCCTTACTTTCTTATTGAGCTCAGTTTCTCTATTTTATGGTTTGTGTTTAGGCCATTTTCTCTGACACCATTATTCGTAGAGTCAAATAAGTTGGTATTTAGATCTGTCATCCTTAGTACTGTACCCTTCACTGAAAATTATGTGGCCTATATTTCGCAGTCCAGTGTTTTTGGTTAACCTTTGCATTTAGTTAATTTTCTTAGTTACTATTGTCTATGGAGTCATATAACTTGGTCTGCAAATGCATCACAACGAGTATTACAGCTCTTAGTGAAAACTAGGTCAGTGTGACTCATATTCCATGGTTCAGTGATTTGTACTTATCATTGCGTAGATGCCACCTATTCCACTTTTGGCAGAATCATTCCTATTTTTAACCTCCAATTATGTCATTACGATCACTTCTGTCAGATTCTGATTTTTAGGTCAGATCTGATTTATGAACGGAAACCACATCTTAATCACTGGTATATCTAGGTCACAGAAACACCTGTGATGTCTGATTGTAATTCTTTTGTGAAAGTATACCTAAGCACTTGGTTAACAAAAGCAATAAAATATAGACCAATCAGAAATCATGGAAACTTAGTACCCTGATTTCACCTGAGAAAGTTCACAAAAGGTGTGGAAGGAAAAACAGCTGATAAGGATTATACCTTGATAAAACAACATTTTCTATGGATATTCTTAATGGAATATACATGGCATCAACATAAAAATGATTGTATTATATTCATGGTATGTAATCCGCCCATACTGAAACTGGCAGTTTTCTTATTGTCCGTTATAAAACTTTGCCCTTTATTAGAGGTGGGTACTGCCAACTATATTGTATCACGATATGCATCACGATAATCGTCTTTGATACGATGTCACAATGGTATTAGATACATACATACACTAAAATATATACAAGAGAGTCCATGTTTGCAAAAAAAGCATTGTTTGGATCATTACATAAATCTGATGTAAGATAGGCTAAATTTCCAACATGAACCACAACAAAGTGTTTTCTTTTCTTTCTGTCTTACTTTTAAACGTACACTTAATATTGATCACATAGACTACAATAACTTAGAAACACATGTATTCATGTATTCTGCCGAACACACACCCGGTACGTGAAAATAAGTGATGAGGGTGCATCTACTAAGACCCTAGCTAAAGTATCTTGTTCACTCTGAGTGCACATTTCGGTGCGTTGCTGTTCTTAGTTGTTAATGTAGTCCACTCAGGACAAAAAAGAAACATCACTTAGGCTCTTGGAACTAAACGTAGTATGTGCTGATATCATATTCCCACCGAAATATAATTGTGTACTGAGCAGAATTGCAATTGGGGTTAAGTTGACGTGTCACCTATAAGGTCATGTTTTGTTTTGAATTCATCTATCCTTGGATATCTTGTATGTAAAATTGGACAGAATTGCAAGGGGCCTAAGTTGGCATGACACCTTACATTTTTTGTATTGAATTCATCTATCCTTGGATATCTTAAGTGTAAAATTAGACTGAAATACAAGGGACTAAGTTGGCATGACACCTTACAAGGTCATGTTTTGTTTTGTTTGAATTCATCCATCCTGGATATCTTGTGCGTACAATTGTTCAGTTAAAATATTTAAATTGTGCATTATTGATTGAATTTCTTTATTGGAAATATCTAAGTCTAAGCTAGGTACTTGCTTATATTTAAAAATTTAAAAAAGAGGGAGGGGTATGGAGGCAAACTATGTTTTCTAAGTAGAGTATGGTATGCAATTCACCGGAGGTAGATTAGTAATAATTCTAAATTAGTATGGGGTTAACTTACAAACGCAAACCAGTCTCAGGTAGAAAAAAATATTTACCAGAGCGAATCAAAAAATACATATGGTATTATTTTAAAAATACTTTAAAACTTCTTGGGGATTAATAATTGCCATCTCGTGACAGACTTAAATTCTTTGAATTGAAAAAAATATCTGTAGATGTTACCTAGGTAGATAAAGTTGGTAGAAAGAGACAGTATGCATACATGTTGTAAGTGGCCTTATTAATTACTTCATTAAAAGAGATTCAAACACAACAAGAAAATATTTATTTTTTAACAGGTTATATAATTTAGTTTATATTTGATTATACTGTCGTCATGTATCAATAATTTGAGACTGTATCTTGATGCAATATGACAAGATTAAATATTGCCATTTATCAACGCATTGATGATATCATACCAACTTTAGTGCAGGATTGTGGGTTGCCTGCAATTTTCAGTTCTATGTCCCCTAAACCTTGATCCCTGTGCACCCTCAAGGCACGCTTTTTCGTCAGTATGGGTGTTTATATACTTTGGGGAAATATATATAAAAAACACCTGCAATTTTTCTTGGTGCATGACCATTGTTTATTTTACGAATGCATGTAATTAGGAATTTGTATATATCAAATTCCACATCAGTTGGTGATTCATTTCAGTTAAAACAAGGAAATTTGGCCACCGCCATATTCAAGGTTTTGTTAATGTCTGTCAAGTTTCAGTGAAAAATCGTTGATGGCCGATAGTATAACATACTTTTCTGGGTTGAATTATAGACAAAATGGACTCAACATCTACAGGGAGAAACTTGCAGATATACACAGGTTTGCTTTTAATCAATTAATTATCAGATTGAAAAGAAAACAACTGAGATATAATGAGAATTGTTATATAATACACTGGTAGATATGAATGAAGACTAAATTTAACATCATTATTGCAAATATTTGCACCCTTATATGTTCAGGACACGATATTTTAAATTTTTTAAATAATTGTTAACAAAACGTAACATTTCTGCACATTCAGCACGTATTTTAAAGCCGCCGGAAAAACACTTAAACTAAGGAATGTTTTACCAAAATTGAGTGGACAAAACCAGTTTATTGAATAGACGAGCTTAGACTGTGCAATCGCATTGAGTACCCTAATTATCACATAGATTAACTGAAAGTGTTGTCAGTGGGCAGTAATAATAATAATAATAATAAACAGACTAACAGAGTTTTACAAACATAAGGAAAAACAAATACCAGAACTGCTACCACAATTCTTTACTTGTTAACAAGCACCAAATCTATAACTTGTAAGTGCTCTTTATTGACAAGCAAGGATATAATGCAACCTAGTTTACCTAGCCAACTTCTGACCAACATATGAAATTGTTGGGTGTATTGATACACAATCCAGTCATTGGAGATATTAATTTTCCAGACAAGATAGTTATGAAAAAGGATAAGTTACATTATCACATAAATTATCCGAAGAGAAAAGTATTACTGTTTTAATGTACTGATATTTGCATAAATGGCAGTAAATGAGAGCAAGATCGGAATGGGAAACTGGTTAACCAGGTATTCAAACATGTCATTGCTTGTATGGTTTACTTTACTGGAGCACTTGATATTTTTATATTTTAATAATGTAAGCATCTTTAGAAACGATGGTAGTGCAGTGCAGACAACAATATTGAGATGGCAAAACACATCAAAGCAAGTTTTTTTAAAAACAAGTAGCTTTAGTTTTTCAAGTATTTTTAAGTGTATTCTTTTTATCTGTTTACAATTTTGAATGTTCTCCGGATTTTGTATGAGATGGGGACACTGCGTCCCATGCCCTTGGGATCCTAAGTGCAATACTGTAGAGGTGTCTGCTATGGCAGGTTTCACTTATGTTTCTTACTGACAAACCATGTTCCAAGGAGAAAATTGTAAGGGCCCACATTTGTCATATTTAAGGATTACTTCTGTTCCTCATGAACTTTATTTTTAAAGTCTGATCATGATTGTCCAAAAAAACTTTAAGTGATGAACAAAGAATTATGGTCACTATATTGGTTGTGGCTATACGTTAAATAAAGTTTCCTATAATTACAATATGAGAAACAGACAGCGCCATTGTATGTGTTTAATCAGTCTAACTTAAGAAAATATACTGTAGTCACTTGTGTTTGTGGGTATAATGTTTCTTGGTTTATGAAAAATTATATTTTCATCGGAACTTAAATTTGTGGATTTGATTACTTGTCCTTCTATTTTACAGTATAATTACTGTTCATTGCGTCTTTAAATTTAGTTTGTAGCAACTGCAAAATCCACACAAATTGGTAACCCACGAAAAGTAGTAAATTCACAGCCGATCTAAAGTTAGAAGTGTAACATAAAACATTATGCCACTCTTAGGAAGGTAAAGTCAGACAAATGTTTAAAAAATGACAAAACTTAGTGCTGCTAAGGTAATGGAACACTGTTCTCGATGGGAATTAGAATCAGACCAGCTTACCAGAGGGAGATAAATCTTAGTGTGCTGATCATGCTTTTATGAGTTAGTTCCCTTATTCTAGTTTGCTAGTATGATGTTGCACTATGCACCAGTTCATACATTTAAACATATTTACATTAACTATATAATTTGCATGTATAACATAAAAATGAAACTTTAGTGTATTATGTCTTGAGTACATTTGGCTCTGTACTTTATGCGTCATCAAATATTCTTCCATCGTCTGCTGGTCATATATTTATTTCACTCATTTGAGTAGAGGGAAAGGTTAGGGTACTATAAACTGTACTCAAGCAAGGACGTCAAGGAAAACATACACTGTGACAACAGTCATGTTTTTATGGCTGGATTCCAAGTTCTAATGTAACAACTTCAATTTCAGCTCTACTTGTCATAGACCACAAGTTTGTTATCGCTACTCTCATAAACAACTTGGCGGATTGCCATGAAACTGTACACACACATTCATTCCGAGGTCTAGTTGGTCCTAAATGGAAATAGTGCCGCCACAGTGGCCATCTTGAAGGTCTTGTTATCGCTACTTATCATGAACGGATGGTCGTTTCAACATGGGATTATCATTAAATGACTTCATTATGATGTATAGCTTGTCCTAAATGAAAATGGTGCCAATCTGACATCCAAAATGATTACCATGGCAGTCAGCTTTACAATCTTGCTGGTGCTACTCCTCCTGAATGGGAAGTGATATCAACATGGGTTTTTCATCAGAAGACTTCTTGTTATGTCAAGTAAAGTACGGCAAAGGAAAATGGTTCCGATCTGACCTCCATAATGGTCACCATGGTGGTCATCTTGAAATCTTGTTATCACTTAACTGGGTGATCATATTGACATGGGGTTTCACCAGAAGACTTCTTATGATATATAGTTGGTCCAAAACGAAGATGGTGCTGATCTAGGATCTAATATGGCAACCATGACTGGCATCTTAAAGATATTGTTATCGCTACACTTCCTAAACATAAAGTAATCTCGACATAGAGTTTTCATCAGCAGAATTGTTATGGTGTCTAGTTGATCCTAAATACAGTTATCCCTCATCTGACATCCAATATGGCCATCACAGCTTCCATCTTGAAAATCATGTTATTGATACTCCTCCTGAATGGAAGGTCACAGCAACATGGGGTTTTCATGAAAAGACTCCTAATGATGTTTAGTTGGTGCTGAATGAAAATAGTGAGCCGTCTTATCTTGTTATCACTCAAGAATATCAGAGATGGTTTTACCACTCAGCAGTTAAAAAGAAGATACAGTCTAATGTTTGATTCCTAAAAATTCTCTTTGGCTAGTACTACGTCCATCCTTTCTTAGGACTCTGGTTTAACAAAATACGTCAGTAAAAATCTTACGTATAAGGACTGAATGCCACTCATTTGAACATACACATGAGTGATAAACACAGTAGCTCACTGGCCAGTTTTCCATGAAGTGCAAACATGATTCATGAATTTGCATGTGAGCCATTGCATTCATCACCTCATAAATCATATCTTAAGTGTATGTTAATAAAAATTCAGTCTGATTTTCTATCTTGAAGGTGATGACATGGGAGTCAGCGAAGTGTGGTGATCCATTTAACAAATCACCATATTGTGATGACAACATTGATGTCAGCAACTTCCTGAACCTTCATTCACTGGAAAACCACAATGACTTTTGTTTGGCATATTTCTTCACCTACAGAGATTTCGCCCAGGGGACACTTGGTTTGGCATGGGTTGGGGCACCATCACGTAAGTGTAAAGATTAAAACCTTATGTATTGTACCTTATGCAACACATTTTAATAACTTAATAAAAATACATGTACCTTTGACTACTCAAGTTGTGTCATAGGTATTGTCCAACAAGTTGTTCTCTGCAACATTTGTATGCCCCCAGAATGGGGGCATCTAGCGTGTGGGCTGTGCATTTGTGATGTGTGTGATGTTATCAACACACACTGTGGACTCCTTTGGTTAAACATATTTTTCAGTACTTGTAGCTTATAAACCCCTTACCCGATTCCCTTCTTATTTGGAATATAATATCATCATATACTCCGTTTATTCCACTACCACTGATGCCCCTGCAGGAGGCAATGGATCCAATTATCATAATAGGAAAATTTTGTGGTTAAAAGGTTTGGTTTAAGATTTTTAAAAATATTATTCCATGAACCTGATTGGTCTTTCAGTACTACTCGTAGGGGCAAAACCACTCTTATGCCATTTTGTAAGTATCATCAAATGAAAACGGAAAATGTATCATAGCCCTTCGAACATTGTGGCATTTTGCTGTTACATGTTTTCAATTAGGGCGGTTTGACTTACAAATTCATTGTGTTAGTTTGCTAAACAAGGTGCTAGTGTTTTAGGTATATATACATATATACACATATATATATATATATATATATATATATATATATATATATATATATATATATATATATATATATATATATATATATATGCATATGGCACATTTTCATGAATATTGATTCTGAATGATGTCCTATTAGAATATTGGCCTTTACAAAAGAATTTCACTTTTATAATAGGTTTATAATGAATAAAGAATTTTTTTAATCTGACTGAAAGTATACTTTCATAAGTTTACTGTCTTTGATTGTTGTCATATAATTTAATATATAATAAGGGAGAGAGGAAGATTTTGATAAGGATTCTTTTATGTCTTTTTAAAATATGTTGTCTGTCCAGGTATATTATGATTAGTGATTATTTCAACTGCCTTCCTTTTGTTTTATTATGTTTTCATTCCTCTAGGTGTACTGCATAGGACATGTAGAATGGATAAAAATGTAGTAGTGAAGTGATGTATTTAAACCCTGAAACCAGCAAAAAAATTTATAAGGTGCATTATTGACCGTACTGTTCAAAATTCCCTTCAAAGTTAGGATTAAATGAAGACATTATGGCATGGAGGAACTATGTTGGATGTGCTGAAATCTGAAATCACACAGATATTCTTGATATTTACAAGATTGTAACATGTGATTTTACATACCATTGGAAGTGTTATGGTTTATGCGCAATCAAAGAAAGGTTTTTGAGACAATTCGATTAGAACAACAAACAAAGTGTCTTAGTCATGATTAAAACAAAATGTAAATATGGCCATCATAGAAAAGCAAGGCAGCAGTATCCTGGTCATTATTAGCTTGTCTGTATGAAGTAGTGTACAAACTATTGAACCAGTACTCCTGGTGTTTGCTTCCCCACATATAACATCATATACATAATGCCTCACCGCATTTCAACAACTCTTTTTTGCTAGGTTCTAGGCAACAGTTTAGAGGGGTTTCATAGCACCTATCTCCTAGTGAGGGGATTAATTATACATTAGTTGAACATTCCTGGTTAAATTGTTGCATTGAGCCCAGTATTCTTGCACCCGGTTTACATACTTTTATATCCAGTATAATGAAACTCGGTGAGAGGATACATCTTGATGAAGGCCACATCCTCATCACAAAGTAGGTCACTGTGATCAATATTTCTTGCTTCACTGAGTTTGGTTATATTTTGTGTTTTAAGTTTATTCTCAAGTTTTTGTTCATGCTAGAATCATGAAATAGATGGTTGTAGTATGCTTCTACATTAGTACCACACCGTTACAACAAAAGAAGATCACTGTGACCTACATACTATCTACATACAATCCTTTCTAGAATATTCAAACATGGTGAGAGGATGCATCTTGGTGAGCACTCTTCCCTCAATGCAGAAGTAGGTCATTATGGCCCATGTTTATGCTGACTTGGGTTACATTTTGCTGTGTTTAGTGTTCATTTCTTAGGCACTGTTCATGTTAGAATGAAATTGATGATGATATGCTATCACTGTTAGGTAACCGCGGGGATATAGAATAGACCCAATGCCCATTCCAGCATATCGTAAGATGTGACTAATGCATGCAATATTTTTGCCCCAGAATGTGTCCTCTGATGGTGTTTCAGCTGAAAAGGTGTTGTACTTTTGAAAATAGAGTGGTTTATATCAGTGGTCTTCATATTTTAAGGAATTGACACTTTGAAGGTTTTATCTTTGTTTTGTGTTGCTTTCTTTTCTGTGTAGTCAGGATTGTTCTGATGTGCCATTAAGCCCTACACTTACATTAAACTTTAAATATATATATTTTTATTATCATACACTTACAACAAAAGAAGCTCATTGTGATCTATATTTAATATTTTACTGGTTTTGGTAAAGTTTATGTTTTCAGCTCATGACCACATGAGATTTTGGCATGCTATATGAATACTATCCAACCTAGAATTTTGAAACATGGTAAGGGGTTGTAACACACCTATTGCAAAAAGAGGTTTGTCAGAATATGATTTCACGCTACAGTGACTTTGTTGAAATTATGTTCTTAGAGGTCATTTATTGGGTGCTGGTTATGTTTGAATCATGAAACTTGGCACTTGGATGCAGCTCTATTAGAACTACACTCTTACAACCAAGAAGGTCACTGTGACCTACATTTTATGCTTTACTAACATAGATTAGGTATCTGAGTTTAGCTCATTACCACATGGATTCTTCCAAGCTATGTACATCCTAGCCTACACAGAAGATCTTTATCATCAGTGCAGTAGGAAATAGGAATAAATATTGTGTATTTTATTAGGCTACCCTCAACATGTGAATGAGCATATGGAATTAGAAGAGTGGACTGCATGCATTTCATGTGTGGCTAATCAAGGTAATTACAGCTACATGCAGTATGCTGCTAATAGTGGTTATACTGGTTGTCATTCCAAGGTCTCTCAAAGCCTGTGACTTATGGCATTTCAAAAGGACCAACATTTCGTTGTCAAGATCACTTTAGTTTGTATTTATTTTCTTCATGATAATTAATGTTTACAATTGCTGCTGGAGACTGCTAAAATGTTCGCATAGGCGAGCTATGTAATCACTGATTATATGCAAAGCCACACTGAAGCCTCTCAAAAAATAATGTTTATCATCTTTCTGGATTATCTTTCCACTCTGAAAGCCTTGCAGAACATTAAATTTGACAACCCATTAATATCCCAACTTTTCTTGAAACGCGAGTTTCTGATAGTCTGGAAAATGTATTATATACTGTTGGCTGCCTAGTCACATTGGTATCAAGGGTAATGAAAGGGTAGAAAAAGCAGCCATAGCCACCCTGCAGTCCCCATTTGTGAATGGAAGATTCTATATACTGACTTCAAATATTATGTAAATCTGTATGCTCCATATACAGTCAAACCTGTCACTAGCGGCCACTCATGGTAAAAGGCAAAACTTGCAATTGCACACAGGTGACCTCTGTACACAGGTTCACCTTTTAAAATTGGTTTTTGAACAAATACCTTGGACCATATATCATTATCGTTATTATTATTATCGTTATTATTATTATTATTATTTTTTTTATTATTATTATTATTATTATTATTATTATTATTATTATTATTATTATTATTATTATTATTACGTTATCAAGATTGATTTATGTGCACTGGACAACAAAATCATAAATTATGCGTATATGTTGTTCTCTCCCAAATGTATGTTCCACTCAAGATTACTGTATCCTGCTCACTTTAATCCATCCTATAAATGACATCATCACTGACTTAAAATATACACTGATCTTAGTTTGTTCATGCTTTAAAAATAATATTTTGATTACAGCTTGTTCAACTCGCCAAGATCAAAAGACAGCCAGTTTATGTGAGAAACATATGATGAATAGGAAATCCAAATAAGCCGGATATAGCTATTCTTTGTGACCCATGAACCGAAACTTCACCTGCCATTACAAACAAGTTTTGAATATTGAATGACCCTTGACCCCAATAAAATGGGATCTAACTCGTATCTCTTATCAAAGACGAACTTTTTCTTCAGAGATAGCTTTAATTCACAGGCAAATAGATGAAGATATCTAACCATACCTGCCACAGAAGGTGACTTCCATTTCTGTTGTGATAACACAACTACTTTTCCTACCATCCAGCAAACAAATTGCTTCGACCCTGTACAATAATGATAAAAACTGCCTCGCTTTCGAATTTGACATAGTGAAACCTTTGAGATACATTATCAACGTGACTGGAGTGCAGTGATTAAAATGAGATGAGAAATGTTTGCACATCGATTCACATGATATTTCTGTATCTGAACAATGCCATCATCATGAAGCAAAAGGCTGAGCAGTCATTGGTGTACATACGTGCCAGTGACCGCTTAAGGCAGGGAGAAACTATTGTTTTGTTAGCAAACACCTGGTCGCTGACCGCGGAGGGCAGGTGACCGGTACATACAGGACATTTATATAAGAAATTTGCCGGGGGGAAATTAGTATGGCCATTGTGAACAGGTGACTGCTGAGTAAAGGTGACAGTTGGGACAGGTTTGAGTGTACTTTCCAAATATGTGGAATGAAAACTCCACAAACAATCTGCAGAACATCAAACCCATAACTGGTATTGTGCTAGTCATGTATCTGACACACATACCTGACTCGTGCATATTTCCTGCAGGGTGAACCCTTGACCAAAGAGTATTCCTTGCCAGTGCCCACAGACAGTGGAATACATTCTTGTTGAGTGTATTGACTTCCACTCTATGAGAAAAAGGTCTTTGATGTGAACTAAACTAAGAAGCTTTATGATGATGTACCCCTAGAGAAAATCATGGACTTTTTATAAGAATGCAGTTTATTTAACAAATATTGATCATTAGGATTTTATATTTTTGGACTTATCTCTATTTTATACACCTTTTAAAGAATTTTAAGATCTTCACCTCTTCTTTTTGTTTTCTTGTATGACTACTTGTATTATGTTTACATTTATTCGGAAGGATTTATCTGCCTAAAGTTTGCTTTTGCTTGTATATCTTTAAAATTGTTGGAACTTTACTTTGAATTGGCATGATCTATTCAGTATTGTGCTGACATGCCATTAAACCCATACATATATACATACATATTTAAGCATGTTCATAACAAGATACAGGTCGACTATAGACACATTTTGCATTTCATTCCTAATGACTAAGGAAAACTGATAGTACTGTTTACAACTTGCCTGTGACTGATTTGACAAAGGACAAATTAAAAACTTAAGGATGAATAAGGGCTTCTGGAAACAAGCTTTTTTGACACTGTTGTAATCTGAAAGGACATTGCTCTATTTCTAAAAACTGCGATCAATATCAAAAAGCCATGCCAACAGGAAGTTGCCCTCTTTCTGAAAACTGTGATCAAGATCAAAAAGCCCTGCCGACAGAAAGTTGCTCTCATTCTGAGAACTGTGATCAAGACCAAGAAGCCATGTCAACATGATTTTCAGTACCATAAGATGCTTCTTATGTCACATTACACTTTCTAGAGATGCTTTTGAGGTTTTAATAGCAGAACAATAAATTCCATCTCCAGGAGTAAAGTACATGTAACTGATTGATTCTCTGGGCCAGGATCTTGTATATGACGCTATTTATGCTCCTCAGAAAGGGCCATCACACACGTCAGTACTGTTTGCAGTCAGTGTCCTAATGACTAAATATAACAGATTTGAATGAAATCACATTCATCATTAGGCTTTATATATTCCCTAGTACAGGACACAAATTGTTATCTTACACAGACTGGACAGGTGCACTAGACAATTGAATTCAGGTCCCATATACCTTTAACTCGTGCATGGGACATTATCTATAGGTGAAAGAATCCTGCTCACCAGCCACATATAATTCAGATGTGATCAGTTTTTATATAAACAATGCATTGGGAATGGATGTGGCATTTAGATAACAGTTTTATGCCCCACGTATATAGATTTTCTAAAAAACAATCAGAAAAATTCAAAATTCATGTAATTGAGCTGTGATCAGTTCAAGGCGTGGAATTTAGATAACAGTGTTATGCCCCATGTGCATATTAAAAACATTCTGAACCCAAAGATGCATGCGATATATTAATTTGACAAAAAATGTTCCTGAGGCTCCTGGTAAGAAAATTGAATGGATTTAATTTGTCCGATTGTTGTTACAGGTGGTGGGTTGTGATATTCAGAGTACTTTTGCAGAGCAATGAAACTTGAAAAAGTACAACCTGTCATCTAAAAAGTTTTCCAAACACATGGATCTCAATAAAATCTAAATCCACAAAGATTTCCAAATGAGCCTAGTATTAATTAGCCTTCTATTAAATCATAAGGATGCCACTGTTTATGCCAGGAATGACTACACTAATTACATTTCTTATTTATTTCCCTTATTATTCTGCATTTTAATGAAATCCAGTGCATTTGTTATAAGCTCAAATGAACCAAGACTATCTTACTTATTGTAGGTGTAACTAACCTGGATATGACATTTTAAAAAATCAGCATGGGTTCTATTGCATTTTTTGGAAATAGTTTTATTTGACTGAAATGACTGGATTTTTTTTTATGCAAGTGACCTTTCACACATATTCTCTCAGTCATCGTATGCACAAGCCAAGAGGATGAGTTCAATAAACATTTTATTTTCTGTTTAGGCATAAATACTTATTTCTGTTGACAACAAATAGTATTCTTCACTGGACTGTAAATACAGCAGCAAAAGTCAGAGAAAAAAGTATTAATCATTTTCTTAGGTTCTACAATACAATAACAATAACAGCTGATTGGCCCAGTTAGTGTAGTGATACCAGTGTAAATGAACTCTGAAGTACTGTTCTATTCCAAGGTGAAGAATCACTGTGGGAGTTAACTTCTTGTTTCCCTTCCCTTCCCCTCTTCAATCCACCCCACCCCCCTGACTCAGCTACCGGATAGTTATCAAGCTGTCATCTGGAAAATGACCAACTGGATAATTGCCCTGAAATTACATCTCTAGTTTACAAAAGTTGATATATGAATACACAAGATAAAGAGGACCAAATTTCCATAGACTGGATAGATGTAAAACCTGCACACAACACTGCTATTCAGTTGTAGTCTTAAATTATTTGAGAAAATGTCACAGTACTATGGGACAGTCCCTGGATAATGGAATAAAATGTACTGAATTCTACACATTGTAAATTTGTAACTGGATTACTGATGAGAAAAGTGTCTTATTTTGGCTTCCAGGAACATGAGACAGATTATGACTAAGGGAATAGAGTTTTATGAAGTTGCTGAAATAGTACCTATGTCTAAGTAATGTAATATCTAAATAGAAATAATATAAGTAATATAAAAAGCTACACAATATAGATGGTTATCGTACAGAAATGCAATATAGGGAGGGACACAGGCCAGTTCTACAATAGATAATAAAATGTGTCTCTCCAAGTTTTTCCAGTGTGTTAATATTTAGGTCTGGACTCAATGACTACTTATATTTACATAACTCCTCACCTGATTCACTTCGTATTTGGTATGTAATATCATCACATTCTCCACTTTACTCAGTACTTCTATTGGCCATCAGTGGAACCATGGGGTCGACAATTATAATGGGGACACATTTTGATTAGTGTTTTTGGCTACAGTTTTTTCATCATTTACATTTCCATAACCAGTTCACATCATGTTTGGAACATAACATCATTACACACTGAGCTTAATGGATTTAAAAAAACCTACCCTTGGGTCCAATTCTTGGATGCGAACAATGGGTCAATATGTAGGACACATTTGGGTTAAAGTTTTGATCCGATCTCTTATCAACTCTTTTTCCAATGTTGCTACAAATTTGTAATATTATAATATATGATCCAAAAATCCACTTTCTCCCTTTAATATTCTGTTTCCTCGGTTACATCCATACATGGGGCCATGGGGACAAGAATTAGAAACCTTTAGGTTGATTTTTTGTCCTAATGTTTAGTTCACTTCATAGTTGGAATATAATATGATTCCATAATCACTTACTCACTATACCCCTATTGCCAAAAGGTTTGGTCCTAGGTGGGGTCAAGGGGTCAAGAAGTAGGACGTATTATTATTAATATATATATATATATATATATATATATATATATATATATATATATATATATATATATATACTGTTAATACATAAACGTTAACAAGACAAAATTCTCGAACATAAACAAGCCCAAAAAGCAAACGTTCACTTCACCTTGCAACACTTAAATGATATTCCCACTACCCTCTTTTGTATCAATATGATGTATTAATAATCAAAGCAAATGTCGACTTTTGTGACAATGTTCCCTTCAAAGAGAAAATGAAAATTTTATGAAAGAGAACTTGTATGCGCTTTAGTCACTTTTGGTGCTGATTTGATGATCATAAATGCCAGAAATTATATTGCTATCTACCGAAAATGTGCCCATGATCCTTTAAAAAATATGAGTGAAAAATTAAAGTTGCTTAGCTCAGTCAGAATCTAATTATGATTCACTTTATGTTTCCTAGTCAAGTACTAATACAATTAATCATTTTATCTTATATTTCATTCTCAAAACGTTAGAATAGAAGACTTACTTGTATACTATGATGGATTTATTTTACTGTAACCTATTTCTGAGGTTGCCATCTTTTTTTGTGCAACAACTGAGGTAAAGAAAAATAAAAAATGTTTTAATATTTTTATAAAGTTTTAATAGTATGTCATCAGTTTGTCAATCATATAATGTGGAAATATGCAAAAACAGAAGTTTAAAGTGACTGTTTTGAAAATGATACTTTTTGAACTTTGTTCATTCACTTCTTCCTTTTTTCATTAACTTCTCCCTGCTATGGCTGTAGAGAAAAGTCATTTGTCAAAAATAATTGAGCTTAACATGGACACTGAGTTATTAGCCTAGGCTATGACTTTTTAGATCCCTTGCTATGCTCATTGTAGTAATTTCTCTCGCAAAATCAGTATAGTGAAGGATGTCGATGTTTTGAAAAGTTCTGATTGAGAATATTTTACACTTAAATTGGGAAAATTGACAGTTTTGGCATTTGGAATGGGGCCGAATTTCAGCTTCAAAACATCCAACGTTTGGAGTGGAAAACATTGGTTTTCTGCTGTCCGTCCATTGATCCATTATATTTGATTGTTAGCAAGATACCGTACCTCAAAAACTATTGATACAAACCAGATCAAATCTGACATTTAAATATGTTGGGTGAGTTCCAAGACCTGATTATGTCACTTTGGCCTTATTTTTCAATTGTTTACACATTTTTGATTTTTTAAACTTTTTTGACAAATAACCTTGTAAGCATGTTTAAACATAAATTACTTGAGAAAGACAGATGAAATTTGGTATGTGTATTTGATGACAATGTACGCCTTATAATATTTGAAACTTTTTATCTGAAGAGGAACGGGTTAGCAGAAAAATTTGTTCTCAGACCTATGTGGTGACTTTTAGGCCCAATAAATGCAATATAAATCATACCAACTTTAATGAAATTGAATTACTGAAAAGATTTTTGTTAACGATACACAGCTGAAGATGTGTTTTTGCTATTCAGAATATACAGTAGCAACAAGATGAATTTAGGGTAGAAATGAAGGCTTTCCAGGATGTCTCACATTGTTCAACATAGGTACACTTTTGTCAAACCTAATTTGCCTGTGAACTGTCTTCCCAACAGTAGTATAAATATCTACCAAATTTTCATATTTCATGCCAGGTGTCTGTCTGAAAAGATCATGACTTTGTTTACCCTAGCTGTTGATATATAATACATTACTAGAGTTACGGGTACCGTACCGGCCAGTTTCACAAAATTTCTCAAAATGTTTTCCCCGTTTGAGATTTTGCATTGTCTTGATTATGTTATTTCTAGCAATACTGAGATATTTGTAAGAGGCAGATATAGCCGAAAGAATAAAAATAAAATTATTGATTTACAATGGTACATCTGGGAGTATTTTTATTCTTGAAAGCAAGTTGAAGAATCCCTTAAATTTGAGAAAATTCTGATATGTCTTCTTCAGATGCATTACCTAATCATAATATGTTAGTAGTCCTGACACTTCCTCACAAATCGAGCCCTTCCTGGCAAGAAAAGCAGTTAACCATGTATTTTGGTTTGTTTTAGCAACAAAAGTGCTAAAACAGTGTGTGCTGACAAAAATTGCAGTTAGATGAGAGTGGTCTCCCGTTGGACATAACGATTGATGCCAAATTCCATCATTCACGAACTACTGCTTCCACTTGTATCTAGTCAGTACACTTGTTCAAGAGGCCTTGCAGATACATTCCACTGTGTACCTTTTCTCAAGTTTGAGCAATTCCAGGAGTTTCTCATCACAAGAGAAGCATATTCAATCTACTTTCTCACTGAATTTTACTCTATCCTCATCGTTGATTAATATTTTGCATCTTAATTGTCTATAATGTCCTATGATATGGCGTCATCTAAATTCTCTATTGCAATGGTCAATAGTTCTTACATTATATCTCTGTACTCCACCTTATTGCATCTTACTTCAAATATATGGTTGTTTATTCTCAGTAATAAGATCATTTCAGTAATTCGTCTCCAATTAAATGTCACTCTCTTTAAATAAAGTTATTATTATTATTATTAGTAGTAGTAGTGGCCGGTACCAGACATTGAGACCTGGTGTTAGCTGGCACCTTACCTTGTCCACTCCATTTCGGTATTGTCTCAACTTAGCCCATTGTAACCAGCTCTGGGTTATGGTGATCTGGCTTCACAGTATACCCAATCCCAGACCCATAAAGTCAACGACGCCCAAAATACAGCCATACCACTACCAGCTTAGTCATGAATACACCACACAATCAGCAGTGGATTTGATGGTAATTTGATGCACAAAGCAAGAAACCATGTTTGATGGTTGAGCGGAATTTTTCAAAAATATTTAACCAGACAAGGGTGGTAATAATCATTCATAACACAAATGCACTAGGATTCTCCTCACAATACACGTGGACATCTAAAGCTCAGGATAGAGACCTCAAGGTTAACCCTCTGTACCACTGGAGAGGGATACCTTATGGTCAGTGTAGATATCCAAAATACATGCTTTTATATTCCCATTCACATGTTTTTCCAGAAACTCCTGAGCTTGCTCAGACGGACCACCATGTATCAGTTCTGAGCTTTCCTTTTCAACCTGGCTCGCAGACGCTCTCAGTGTTTACCCTAGTCATTGACCCAGTTGTGTCACACTCCAAGACCAGCTCCACGTCCCTGACATTAAAGTGTCTGGATAACATCCTACAAAAACAGAAGGTGAGCAAACCTTTCTGCAAAGCCACAAATTCATTCTCCCCTTGTGCATTTTCAATGTGGCTGCTGATCTTCTCAGTTTGGGCTGCCTGCATGAGAACCCTGCAGTTGATTCTTCTTCCTCAGTGGTGACTGAAACTTTGGCAACTAAACCAATTGATACAAATTTCAGATTACATTAGGCTCCATCTTAGCAAATGGGAGGACCTAGCATAGCAGACAGAGACTATTCCACTTCAGGGTCAATAGTCAGGAGTCATGCTTTTCACAGACACCAGTATGACAGGCTGGGGAGCCCATCTCCTACCCATTTTCCAAGTGAGCAGGAGTGGTCCAAGCATACAAACCCTTTTGATGTCATAGTGAATGCCTTTCAGTTGTGAGAAAAGATGCTTTCTGGAAAATGTTTTCCGATTCATTCAGACAATTTTCGATGTCGTAAGTTACCTCTGAAGGCAGGCTCGATGTCCTAGCAGACGTACTGTCCAGACAGAATCAAGGGAATGGTGCATTCACCCCTTGGTCGTCAATCAAATCTGTGCCTGTCTTGGTTTTGGTTCAACCAGTAGCAGATTTATTTCCGATGAAGTGGTACATCAAGTTTCCGACCATCATCTCCCTAATCTTAGGTCAATAAAGGCTGGTCAGTCGACACCCTTTTGCTGATTTGAAAGACAAGGGAATCTGAGTGCATAATAATCCCGATTGTTTCCTTCCACTTCTCTCGGATGGGAGAAAATCATGGATAAACAGCCTTCTGAATCTGGAAGAGGAGGTTCATAGAAACATACTGCCATCCCTATGCCTGCTGAAACAATTGCACATGCAAGTTTTTCGTCCCTGCCAAGAATGGTTAACTATATACACCTATCTCATATAAAAAAGTCTCTGGAAATAAACATCATTGCAACCAAGTGGTGGACAAGAAGATCCAAAACTTTGAAAGCCTATGAAGGTGAATGGGGAGTCTTATCCCAGTAGTGCAAGACGAGATACAAAACATTTCTTCTTTGAAAGTCTCAGTGCCACAAATCATTAATTTTCAACTGTGGCTTTTCTAGAAAAAGAAGATAACCCCAATGACTATCAAGGGCAATTGTTCCAAGATTTCTGACATGCTGTGCTATCATGGAAGTGAGGACAGAAGCCAGAACAAAGACTTCTTTAACTTTCTATACAGTTTTGACTTGTCTTGACCAAAAGCCTTGGCTTTGTTTCAAAAATAGAACTTGTCCTGGGTTCAGACATTTTTAAATACTCATCCTTCAATCTACTGTCTTAGCCCCTGATGACTCAACTCTTGTACAAGACCTGCTTCCTAATCACCCTAGCCCTAACTTTCAGAATCAATTAAATGTATGCCTTAACAGTTTATCCTAATTACTTGAATTTTCGCTATGATGGTTTAGTTGGTATCTCATGATGGGCATAGGTTTCATTTTCAAGAACAGGCCCACATTGATGGAAAATCAGTCCTTCATTCTGAAAACTCTGTCTTCAATGGACCCTTTGTACTAGGTTATATCTGGCTCAGTTTGTCCTGATAGGTTATATATCAGCAACGCAACATGATAACTTACCAGGTCCCGCAGCTGCTTCATAATGACACAGGTTACTCTACTTCCACCGGATTTGTGGAAGCAAATTGTTTTCCTGAAGACATCTTTTGAATGCTCTATACCACCATTTGCCTGTATATTATATGAGACTCAAATGTGGTTCTCATATGTTAGGAGACCCGAGACAGGGCCACCACTGGGATAAGGAGATTTAACTCTCCACTTTTAATCTACTCTCCTAACGTATTATTGTCAGATATTATATTGGAAGAAGAAATCTGAGTAAATATTTCATATGGTTAGTCCCTCACAAGCCCTCACTGTAGTTACATACCTAGAATAGCATGGATTTCCACTCTTGTAGAAAATGATAAAATGTGGGATTTTCCGCTATCCCTTAATTCATGGGAAGACCATTTCTGTTGCACTACTATCTTAATAAGCAGACAGTGTTTTAGCACTTTTATTGCTAAAAGAAGCCAAAAGATGTTTCGGTCCTTTTATGCTTTGGAAGGCTGAATTAGTGAGAAAGTGGGAGTCCTAATGTATTATGATCAGTAAGTATTATTGAAGAAACATATATGTGTATTTTACTCACCAAAATGATTTTTGTAAGAAATAACGGAAGACTAATACATGTACTAGATAATGAGACTATTTAAATCATTGTGATGCCTCTTTAATGTTAACCAAAAACATTTATACTTCCGAGCCGAGAAATAAAACAGATTTGGAAAAAAACTCCATTTGACGAAGAAACTTTGAGATGTTCAGTAAAACTGGGGCACGTTCATTCTTTATGATGGTTTAGTAGCAGTGCTATGATTATTTATAACGAAACTTCATGATTTATCTCCCTTGGCTCCAATAGTCTACTCTGCAAAAGAAAATACTTATATATTATATTTAATAGAGCACATACAAGATTTTCTGTCAGTCTTCTTTGCCTTTTTAAGCTAAACAGAGCTTAAAGTTAACATTGTTGGTCACATAGTTCATCTTTGAACAAATTCATTGTAGAGTAAGAACTTGCATTGTTGTCCTCAGGATTATGTCCATCTGGCTGTGCATCCATCCATCTCACTTTTGTTTGCACTCCGTTGCTTTCAAGTTCTTGGAGATGGAAGAATGAAACTTAGTATACTTATACATCATTAATTGAAGGTGTATTGCATGCCATATTGGGGTTTTTATCTTTAAGGTCAAGGTCGGGGATCAAAATTGTAACATTTCCTTCACACTTTCCTTTCTGGTCTTTAATTTTCAAGTCATTTAAGATTAAAGGTTGAAACTTTGTATGCATACACTATCACTAGCATCTGTTTTGTGTACCACACTGGTGTTTCTACCTTTAAGGTCAAGATTATGGGTCAGTTTTTTTGTTTTCCATTACACTTTCATTTCTGCTCTTGAACTTTAGAGCCATCTGAGATTAAGAGATGCATCTTGGTCTACTTACACATCATCATTAGCAGGTGTGCCATGGACCATGTTGTGGGTTTTATCTTCGAGTCAAGGTCATGGGTCAGTACTTTAAGTTTTCTGTCACACTTTCCTTTTCACTCTGTAGCATTAGAGCAATCTGAGATTCATAGATGAAATTTGGTACATGTATACTGATATATCATTAGTAAAAAGTGAATTCTGTATCATTATTGGGGCTTTATCTTCCAAGTTAAGGTCACAGTTCAATATTTTAGGTTTTGCATACCACATTGGGGTTCCCTCTTTAAGGTCAAAGCCTTGATTCAATAAGTTACGTTTTCTGTTACACTTTCCGTTCTGCTCTGTAACTTTAGAACTGTTTGAGATTAGGGATGAAACTTGGTATGCTTTTATATCATCACTAGAATGTGTGTCACATACCTTATTGGAGGTTCTATTTTCAAGCTGAAAGCCATTGGTCAATATTTTAGTTTCCAGTCAAATTTCCCTTCAGTTCAGTAACGTGAGAGTTGTTTAAGATGAATGGATGGAACTTTGTATCCTTATACATAATTGTCACTAGAAAATGTGCTGCATTCTGCATATCTTCACAGTCAAAATCACAGGTCAATATTTTAAGGTGTCTTTTATTTCTGTTTTATAACTTAAAAGCAGTTTGAGATACAGGGATGTACCCTGTTACATTTATGTTTCTCAGTTTGATGGCATGTAATGTAACACAGCCAAGGTTGTATCTTTAAGGTCAAAGTCACTGATCGGTTATCTCCTTTTTATCACTTTGACTGATGCCCTTTGTGATGGAATCATGATACTTGGTTACTTACAGCAACTCCACAGATCTGTCACAAAAGTCACAATCAGAATGTATAATTATATATTTTTGAATACCTGGCCATGATAGGCTGGGGATAAAATGTCACTAAATTTGCTTGTTTCTATTATCTTAGTTATTACTTAGTTTGCCAACAAAGATCTTATGTGAATGGGTGAAAAGTACCTTGCATGTGTATATAAGTCTAATTTGTTATCTTATTGTGCTCAAGAGACCCCAGGAGAGGAGCGTGGGAGATGCATGTAGCAGAAGCCCCAAGAAGGTGATGCAGACTCTATGAACTTGTATATGTATTTTAATCTATATCTTTTTTAATAGAAGCATCAGGAGGGGTGTGTGAAAAATTTAAGCAGTATTCAGGTGTGGGGAAGAGTTTGAACACGGGAATCGTCACCACACTTAACTATGGAAAGGAGGTTCCTTTCAGTGTCTCCCAGCTGACATTTGCTCATGAAGTTGGACATAATTTTGGATCTCCTGTAAGTAGGGCTGCAATGGGTAAAACAATTAGGATTTGAGTACTCAGAGTCACCGATTCTACTCAGCCTTAATTACTGGAACTTTCTCATGTATTTTTTAGTACAAATTACAGACTATTCTAATTTATAGGGGGATTAACTAAGTATTTCAAAATCACCAGGAGGAGGTTTCCCCCCATGTTTTTCAAGTAATTAATTTAAGATATACTTAACTTGTACTCAGGTACTCAAATACTCACTGATGCACCTTTAAGCACAATTAACAGAAATAGTGGACACATTTTGAGACTTATTGTTCATTTACAATACATTTTGACATTTCTGCTTTCTTATATTATCCCACATTTACAATTTATTTTTGTATAAAAGAAGAAAAGTCCCTGAAAATGCAACCTTTTAATCTATCTTGGTTATTATGAATTGTGCAGTCAGGCAAATCAATCATTACAGAGAAGTACACTCCATGAGAGGTAAATCAATCATTACAGAAATTAGTTCCTGTTCTCATTATATAATTCTGCTGTTGCTTTAGTAAAGAGGAAAGTCAAACACCCATAATTCTACTGAAGCAAAAATCATATGGCTGGGAAACTGTCAGTAAATATTGCTTTAATATTTGTTACTAAGGTCTAGAATTCCAACTTTGTCCTCGATAACCAACCTGCATTAGGAACAGAAAGTGCCTCTAATTGTATTATGTGAGTGATACACGGCCACTTTGTGACCTCTTGTTCATATTACCAGCCTTGGACTATTGATAGTGTTGTACACACAACTTGTCTTGTAATTTGAACACAACACATTTAGTTAATTTTCTCACCTACCAGACATAGTTATTTCAAATGGGCAATCTCCTAGTGTATAGGAAGCTGAATATTGAAAAATATGTTCAGTGATGGGTGAGAAAAATAGCCATCCCATGTGTCTGGGAAGGATAGGAAAATCGAATTAGCCTTTGAGAATTAAGATTTGTGTCAAAGCTCAAGCATGCCTTCTTCTTGGGCATAAATTGTATGCTATTGGGTTGGATCCTGGCCACACACATGGTGAAGATTCTGTTATTGTCTCAGTCATATATGTGTGTACACAGTTAGCCCAGTTGAGAAAACCATAAGGGATACGAATATGCTACATGAGTGCACCCAGTGACACTACAAATGATGTCATTATGCTTATGATGTTAATGTTTGTAGTAGTTTTACTGTATTTCCTTGTGTATAATGCACACTTTTATTAAACAAATTCCTATTTTCTAGAGTGGGACCCACTTTACAGTACAATAAAATAGCAGACTCCTTACAGGTTGACCAGATGAAAAAACAATCACAGATGGGTGCATATGCTCACATTATTCTAGATGAAATAAGAAATTATCAGAACAGTTCCTAATTGTTTGCTAGTCCTATTTAACAAAGAAATAACAAAATAAACAAAACGAAACATGCTTTGACAATTCCCCATTTTAGATATTTCTACATTTACATTTGCAAGTGATAGTTTTGACACTTGGGCAGGATTTCCCAATACCGTACAAATGCATATGTGGGAATCTATTAATCTCCTGTGCAAGCAGTTAGCTAGACTTAGGTATGACTTATTTGGTGTCAACAATTTCAAGGTTTCACTAAAGTTTTTGAAAAGTCATCAAAAAAGTGAATTTCAAAAAGGTTGTAAAGGTACAGCCATCCTGTATTCTGTGAAAATATTTCACTAGCTTTAGTATAATAAACAAAAAACCTTGACAAAATGGAGCCTTTGTCTAAATTACTTTGGAACAGTAAATGATTTTTAATCCTTGTTACAAAATTATTTGTAGCAATCTATTGCACATGCAATGGACATTCTGTACAAATTGGTGTCATTTTTACAAGTCACGGTGGGTAATTTAATGCACGGTATTATGGGTATAATTGGTATTAGGCTATACCTTGAAAGATTTTTTACTTTGATATAAGTGTGAGTTAAAACTATAGCTAGATATGGTTTTACCCAGAATGCCTTGCAGGCAATTACCCTCAATGAGTTGCAACAGCATCGATTTTTAAGGAATTTCTGCATTTGCCATTGTCAGCTACCAAATATACTTCCAAATTAAAATTAAAATTCCTTTTACTTGGTCAAAATAATTGGGCTTTCGTGTTGTCATGGTTTTTTGTTCTCATTTTTACTTTGGTGGGGAGCCGCAGTAGCTCAGTTGGTAGAGCGTCAGACTTGTAATCCAGTGGTCATTGGTTTGATACATGCCCAGGCCAGCTTAAAATGGTTCCCTCAGTTCGTCCTAGCAAAAAAAAGCTCCCATTTCTTCAGCACGATATAACCAATGATGTGTTAAAATTGCTGGTAAAAAGCAACCAATGAACCATTAATTAGGTTAAGTTTTTTGGCAGAAAATGAAATACATACATATTCATTCTGTTGAAACAGACAAAGATACATCATGGTGCTGTTTGCAGGTGAGATATAGTGTTCTCGGGATTCTTTGTTATATTCCTTTGATTTGAATTATTGCATCAGTAGCAAAGTTTATTTTGACTAAGTACTTACAGTTCTATCTCTGTTTCTGTTGCTAGCATGATTCAGGAGCTGTATGTGCTCCCTTCGGTACTGGTAGAAGTGATGCTAATGATGGAAACTATATCATGTTTGCTAGTGCCACCATGGGCGACCGTTCACACAATAACCAATTCTCCCCCTGTAGCAAGGGCAACATTTCACAGGTGCTGGATGCAGTGATTAATCAAAGGAGTGGCAAGGTCAATTGCTTTGTTGGTAAGTGTATATTATAGTAAAAACTGTATTGAGAGACTGCTCCATCTGCTAGCAACATAAAGACTCTCAAGACAGGTGGTCCCTCAGTAGAGGCTATCACATTAATTCTGGCTTCTTGATTGATAATGTTTGTCTAGATGTCCATCTGTCTATCTGTCTGGAGTCAACACTGAGGTTAGGTTTTGTATTTAGGTCAGTTTCTTTCAAGGATTATTTCTGGCAAGGCTGCAATGTATACACATGCTAGTAAATATTTATAAAGTCAGTAAAATTGTAAACGAACATGCATCTAGCTATCAGCTGACATAGAACTGCCAGTTTCTGCTAAGACAACTGTTTAGTAAGATTGTTTTGTTGTTTCCTTAAAGTATGGATGATTTTCACATTAAATGTGGCATTGCTCAGAAAAAGTGGAAGCCAAAGCTTACAAGAATTGGTTATACTGCACATTATGCAACCTTATTTATCAGATTGATTTATGATCTTGCCGAGGAAAAGATCTTTAAAACAACATTATTTACCGTTGATGAAAGATTTTATTTTAAAGAAACACCGTTTCAAGTTTGTAAGTTTCTTAGTCATGGTAGATGCTACAAAAGTGTAATATATGCATGTCTGGTTACAATATTGATTTTGTCATCATGTAGATATATGTAGCAATAAGAAATTTACATTGTCAATGGGTTACATATAGCTGTCAGCAGATCAGGGGAAGGCTGAATTTTGAATCGATTAAACGGCATTATTTCAGTTATTGTATACCATGTACACATTTATAAATTCTGGTAAATGTTGCAAACTTAATTATTGGTAGAGTCACATTACTTAGCATGTGATTGTGTCATGAGGAGTACTACATTCATGAGGAAAATCTAGGTCACTGTGACATATATTTCATGGTTGAGTGATTTATACAATCTAGCAATACCGCCATTGGTGGTTTTGTTGCATAACAAAATGTATCTGTGTTCTAAGATTCTGGTCACATATGACATGTGGCCTCCCTAAACAGTGGTATCTGAATTGAAGTTTATGGAACCATAAACCAATGTTTTTTCAAGTACTGCTATATTTTGCATTTTCTCAGTGTCAGACAAGTTCATGGGAATTTAAAAATACAGATCTCTAACTGCATTTATAAGACTGAACTTAAAATGTTGCAACAACCAATGCCTAACACAGTCCAAATATGAAGTTCTGAATATTTTGTTATAACTATAACTTTTTGTTTATTTTAACCTGTCAATAAATGTATTGCTAATTGATAGACAAAATAACGTTGTTTAAAATGATTTGCTGCAGCATGTGCGGTATGGACACCCACAGATATATGTGAGTGATGCAACTTAGGTAAATAGCATTGACCTACAAATGTCAGAGACGGAAAGCAATTCTGCTACTGAGCAAAGAGCATATTCTAAGATACGGGCACTCTTAGGTTACTCTTCGACTGATATCAAGGTTGATTTGGCTAAAGTTTACAGATGTAACTCTTTTCTGTCATATCCTACAATTTTGGGGTGGTTTCATGACGTTTTAAAGATGGTCACGATCCATGGAAGATGACCCAAGTTCTGGAAGACAGTTATCTGCATTTGGTGAGCAGGATGTGGCTGCTGTGAAGAGGGCAATTGATAAAGTGGATTGATACACAGTGGATGATATTCCTATTCTCATGGGCATTCATTTGTCAACTGTTTTTAATATACTAAAAATTACTTGCATCTCAAAATGGTTTGTGCAAGATGGGATCTGCATTTAATGGCTGATCAAAAACAGACTTGGGTTGAAATTACCAAACAGCTACTTGCCAGATATGAAAAGAGTGACCAGGAATATATGAATGAGATTGTCACAGTTCATGAAACATCAATGTACTTTTTAACCCCAATTCAAGGAAAACAGAGACCACAAATTACTTGACGTAGTCAGACTGTCCAGAGAGTTTTATATGCTTTATTTTTCTATGCAAAAGGCCTAGTCATCCAGGTACCTGTGCCTAACTCTGCTTGTGTTAATGGACATTTTTATGCCCACAAAGTGTTACCAAAAGTTGTGAAATACTACCGAACCACCCATCCATGCACTCAGGTACCCGAGGTATTCATCTACTCCTTGATAATGCACCAGCGCATAAATCTGCCATCGTGACAGATGTCTTGAAAGAGCACAGCATCTAAAGTTTACCACATCCTCCATACAGCCCTCATTTAGCTCCTGTTGATTTTTGGCTGAATTCTGATCTCGAAGATTTGCTCAGGAGCAGATGGTTTTTGAAAGCCATGCAGTTGGAAGTGCAGTTTTTCAGTGTATGAACAACATACCAAAAAGTGAATGACAAAATGGCATTTAATAATTGGATAATTAGACTTATAGAAAGTGGTAGAGGTGCATGGTTAGTAGTTTGAGTGGATGCACTGATGTACAGTTCACTAATAAAGAACTTTGTTGTACAGTGCACTCATATTCAAAACTTTTTAAACTGCTTTTGTATTGAACCACATATAGGCAATTGGCATATTTAATTCATAAGGTGTTCATTCAGATGATATAGTCTGTATCAAACTGTTATGAAGACTAAAGTCCTCTGCTAAACATACATTCATGAAAATATTAAGATGTGTTACCCTTGATAATACCTAAAAAGTCTATTAATTTTAATCTCGAGGTCAAAGGTCAATAATGCTGTAATGTGACAAAGTTAAATAAGACTTTGCATGATGTGAGTCATACCAAATGTTTTTTCACCAAACTTCATAGGTTGACCTTGATCAGACAAAGTGGCATGATGATTTTATAAGTTCATTGTCAAGGTGACCTTGGTGTCAGGCATGTTATGTACTGATTGCAGAATTCCTCCTGTTCATTCTGGGGGCTCTGAGTTTTTATCCTAGGTTTGTGTATCTTAAAGTTTCATCTTTACATGCCAGTACTATATTAATTCCTATCAGGGATTCTTATCTTACTTTCTATTTGCTGTGAAACCAAACTTTCTTGTATTTTTTGTCTTCAAGACATAAGTAAAAAGAGCATGGTGTGACAGTAAAAAAGTACAATTGCCACAATATTTTCAAAGCATCGGTTTATCATATATTTTTTTTGGAACAAATTATTGAATTTATTGAACAATATAGAATAAAGTGTATGCCAATTGGACATTTGGTATTCAAGATTATCAATAATTTGCATTTAGATTAAAGCAAAATTGCTGTATTTCAGACTCGCTGGCTGCTTTCTGTGGAAATGGTCTGGTGGAAGGGAAGGAACAGTGTGACTGTGGTTATGTAGATGACACAGGAAATTGTTCGGACAAATGTTGCTATGGAAGGACTGTTGAATTAAATGATCGTAATTGTAAAAGGAGAGATAATCTAACCTGCAGGTACCTATATTTCCAAGTTTACTATGTGCAAAATTACAGTAAACTAATTTATTGCCATTGATATCAGCTTTCTTGATTTCGCCCTCAAAAAGACATTTTTATTGCTTCTGTAATTCGTGAAATGGGAAAGGACTCTTATTGTTTCTATGTGACAAGCATGAAATCCATGAAAATTGGTACACCACAATAATGAGTGAAATCGCATTATGTCAGGATGTATGAAAAAAGTCATTGGTATCCCTTATTTAAAACAAATACTGTAATAATTCCAAGCTTGTATCTTATTCATTTTTAACCTTATTTAGATAATTATGGACAACTAATTTTCTTTATATGTCATACATGCCATATTCCCAGACAGTGTTGGGGGGTTTTGGAGACTCAAAAAGTGTGTTTTGGGGTCCCAATGGGGGGGGGGGTTAGTGCGCGTGACAACGGGGGGGTGGGGGGGGGGTGGGGGGTGGGGTGAGTGGGTCAGTACGCGTGACCCCACCAAAAGTCATCCAAATGAGAATAAACTATCTTTTCAAATCAGATTGTAGCAAATGACTGGAAATTCAAATCTGAATAAAAGAAAATACCATATGTTTTTTTCTGAAGCATTTAATATACTTACAAACAAAAAAATGCTAGACTTAGCAATGTCAAATAATATCACCTGCATAGGTCTGTAAAATGATCTGCTACTGAAAACGGCAGTGTGTGCTCAGCAACGAAATTGCAGAAAAGTACTTCAGCTCTAGATACATTGTCTGTCGACTACTGTTTAAACAAACTATTTAATTTGGGTATCGAGCTCTGCATTTCTGCTGTGTCACGATGCTGGGTGGTGTTGCTGTGTCGATGAATGTCATTCACTCCAGAATGACTAATGTCAATATGGTGGTTGCAATATGTGCACAGAATAAAATGTTCCCCCTTGATGCTGCACTTAACTAAGTCAAACTCCGTCAACCAGGAGTTCTGGAATTTTTTTTGCTGGCCTTTGCTGACTTCGGAGATGGCTCCATATTTCCTGAATCGCTACTACGTTTCGACATTTTTCCTTCGAAAATGAATCACACTTGTACACTTTTCCATTTGATATATGAAGTAAAAATCCGACTTCAAAGAAACGTTGCCAATGATCACAATCTTTAATAAATATGGCTTCAACATTCTCATTTAATGCAAATAGTTGTTTATTCTTCAACAGGCATCTCTTTGATGTTCTAAACTTTAAATTGAGTTGTTCCACTTAATGTACTTTACCTATGCAAATTCGCCTAATGGGCTCACCCGCAGCAGTGCTCAAAAGGATTTGACACGACACATCACCCTAGCTATTGTGAGCCAATTATGTAAATCTCTGAAAGGTGGCTGTTTATCTCTGACCATCTTGCCTTTTAATTACCTCTAAAACAGGTGTATAAACCTGCCCCGAGGATAGTTTTACATGAGCTTTGAGCAGTACTATTTACTGTTTATATATACCATAGATTACGGGCATATATAATAGTGATCAAGAAATATACGTTATTTTGTTGCTCTCTTTCCTTTTTGGGGTGGATTTTTTGTTGTTGTTGCTAAGATTGCTGAAAATCGTGTTTTTCTAAACACGATCGTGTCGGGGGGTTTGGGAGTCCTAAATCGTGTTTTTCGCGTGACACGTCTTTTTATGGCAAGTATGATATGTGTACCTCTCATTGTTTCTATTCAGATGAGAAGTCACACACACACACACACATATATATATATATATATATATATATATATATATATATATATATATATATGGACATGTACATAAACATACAAACTTGCATGCTTATATAGTGAAGTATGTTGCAACATATGTCTACAACACTTGCTAATGTGTGACCTGTAATATACACCAAAATATGTTAAAGTACATGCGTGTTCTTAAATACAAGCTTTTTCAGGAGAAGATACAAATCACAGATGAGTTTGATGATACAAATCACAGATGAGTTTGATGATACAAATCACAGATGAGTTTGATGATACAAATCACACGTGAGTTTGGACAATAGTTTACAAACTTCTGGCCTCTGGTTGACTTACAATATTTTTACAGCTTGTGAAAATGAACAATACATAATTTTTTGGTTTCAATCATGTTAACTTTTAAGTTTCCTACTTAGCCAGATCTTAGATGATATCAATTTCATGACAGATTTTGACCATATTTTCCTGAGTTATTACCTAAGGCAGCAGGGTTAAGTGGCCATGATAGTGGCAACTTCTTGTTTATCTATAGCCATCTTCCACCATATCACAGTGTTTTCTTTATACTTCTCATTGTTTGCTCTTAAGAGTTTTCTTTTAAACCTAATGAATATTATATCTTAGGTTATATTATGCATTTCTGCTGCTTGTCTTTATTGAAAATCAGAATTCTGATATCATTGATACAACCTCAAAAGTATTTTGCTGTATTTATGGTATATGCTGGACAATGTAAAACTGGGGACACCCTAAATTATTTTTTAAAATAACTATTTAATACACTTTAAGTTTTGGGACAATACTTAATTCTTTCATGACGAAAGTTTGGGGACACTTGAACTCAGTCATAAACCACTTCCATGGGCTTCGTTTGTTGTTGTTCAACTATCATGGATAGTTATTTAACTATTTATGATTACTAATCCCTAATAAAGACATTTAATCAACATGATTTGCACAACCTACAAATGCAGCGTGATAAATACAGTTGGACAAATCACATAAGGAAGCAAAGCATTTTGAAAAGACACAATTAAAAGTGAATTGAGTATTTAGGTAACTAAAAGAAAACACAGGGTAGGAATGAAGAATGCTAAGACAACAGACTAAACACATATCAAACAACTATACCCATACTACCGAAAACACTTCCCAACAAGTATAGTCCAAATGTAATTGTATTTGATCATCATGAGAGAGAAAATAAACCAGGAAAATGATCTTTGCATTGCTTGTGTACCGTTTGCAGACAAAGAACTGACTATTCAAGAATTACAAAGACATTGACTACCACGGGCAGCATAATGATTACTGTCATAATCATGACAATAAAGCACTTAAGAACTTTTTAATTCACAAAGTGACCTATAGCTTGGTATAATCACTTTTGATTAATCATTTTTCAAGCACTGTAGTGGCATTTTCAGTTACTGTGATGTCTGCTTAGGTGAAATGCCAATCATTGGATTGTTTATCTTGTGTCTTTGGATTTATTTGTGTAAGCATAGAAGAAACAAACAAGTAAAAAAGAAGAATGACATTCTGATCAAAGATTGAAGAAATATTTCCATATTAGGTGCAGCATTAGGCAAGAAAGGTTGGGGTCGGTAATTTCTCATTTTTTAAATTTTAGAGTCAAAGTTTTTGAGTGAATCGTTTTAGTTCCTTAATTTTGGGACAAGGAAGGAAAAAATATTATTATTAACTGTCCCAAGATATACAGTAAGAACAGTACACTTGTGTTTGTCAGTGACTTTTTGCAGCTGTATTTTAAAAATTAAAACAGTTTTCCAGATAAAGTAGCTTTGGTGCAAAGAAAGGTTTATATCTGCACCATGAATTTATTGCCTCCTCTGCCTTTTGTGTAATAAGTTTTCCAGATTAAGGGATACAACTTGCCTTACTGATACATCATGATCAGAAGGTGCGTCACTTACCACAATGAGGGTCCTGTCTTCAGGGTCAAGGTCATGACTAAGTATTGTTGAGCCCACCTTTGTGGAAGCTTGACATTGAGATCACTTTGGCATCCATGTGTGTGTATGCCCGTCTGATCGCACACACCCTAGATTAACCTCAGTGTCAAAGAGTTTGCTTTCCTTTTATTTCAATACCAATTTTACCTTCTTGAAGTTGGAATATAGTGTCAGTATACACTTCAGTCTGGGTAAAAAAATGCCCTCATTAATAAAACTCTGATGCTTTTTGACATGTAGGTCATAGCCAGCTTGTTGTTTCAATTTCCCAGTCACAATTTTTCTTGCTGTTTTATAATTTTTAAGTCCTTTGATGTTATGGGATGAAACTAGGTATATAAAATGTGTTATGAACCATGTTGGAGGTCCTCTCCTAAAGGTCAAGGTCATTGCAGAATTTTTCCATCACACTGTTCTTTCAGCTCTATAGCTTTTGAGCCGTTTGAGATTAAGAGATGGGACTTGGTGTATACTTATACATCATCATGAGCAAGTGTTTTACATACCACAGCAGTGTTCTTAGCTTTAAGGTCAAGGTCTTGGGTTTTAAATTTACAATTCCACACTTCTTTCCATTCTATAACTTTAGAGCCCTTTGAGATTAAGGAATGCAACTTGGAATATTGCCATATACCACATGAGATTTGTGTCTTATCTTCAAGCTCAAATTCATAGGTAAATATTTCAAGTTTTCTATCATACTTTCTTTTCTGCTGTTACTTTAAGATTAACGAGTGAAACTTGACATACTTATACATCATTATTAGCAGGTGTGTCACCTACCACATTAGGGTTCCTATCTTCATGATCAAGGTCACAGTTCAATATTTTAAGGTTTCCAACATGCTTTTGTTAATACTCTATAACTTGAGAGCTATTTGAGATAAAGGGATCAAACTTGGCATGCGTATACAGCATCACTAGAACATGTCTTATATCATATTGGTGGTCCTTTCTTCAGAGTCAAGATTAAAGTTTGATATTTTTTATGATGGTCATATTTTCAATTCTGTTTTAAAGCTTAAGAGCTGTTTAAGATTAATGGATGAAACTTAGTATACTTACGTACTGTTCCAAGAAGATAAGTTGCAGTCTACATTTGGCGGTCTTATCTTCCCGATCGAGGTTACCTGTCAATACTTGAAGGTTTATTTTGTTTTTGCTTTATGTCTTCAAAGCCGTTGGAGGTACATGGATGCAACATAGTACATTTCATTTTCTCAATTTGGCAGCATTTCATGTATCACAGTCAATGTTTTATCATTAATGTCAAGGTCAATGATATATTATTCTCTCTTTTCTAAACGTTTACTGTAATGCTCTTTGCGATAAAGTCACGAAGCTTAGTTACATTACATATCTGCCCAGTAACTCTATAACTCTGTTATAAAGACCACAGTCAGTTTTCTTGTATGTACGCGTTTAATGACCTTACCATGGTAACCGGGGGTAAACATATCGTGTTCTGTCTTTTATGTTGGTGGTCTTATCTTCAAGATCAAGGTTATATGAAGGTTTATTTTCTTTCTGCTTTATGTTTTAAAAGCTGTTTGAGGTACAGGAATGTACCATGGTATACTTATTTTTCTCAATTTGGCAGAATCCTATGTATCACTGTCAATGTTTAATCATCGGTGTCAAGGTCACTGATAAAGTTTTCTCCCTTTCCTGAATGTTTACGCTAATGCCCTTTGAGATAAAGCCATGAAAGCTGATTATGTTCCATGTTTGCCCAGTAACTCTACAACTCTGTTAAAAAGGCGACAGTCAGCTTTCATATATGTACACTTTTGGTGACCTTGCCATTGTAGACTGGCGATACACACAAAAAAATCACAACATTTTCTTGTTCTTTTATATATTTTTTCTCATGTTACAAAAAGGCAGATTGTAACCTCAGATCGAAATGCTGTTGACTGTGGTCTTTATTGGTAGTCAGTTTATTAGTGTGTCTAAGTCTTAATATTTTTCATACAGATATTTGGAATAATAAAGCAACAACTAAGATGGTCAAGATTGTTAAAGGGACTAATTACGTCCATGCTTTATGGAGATATGGTGGGGATTATGTAATCCTATCACTCTATGAATGCATGTATGTTGGGCAACTGTTCCCACACCATTCAAGATAAAGATTTCAGACCTTGGACTATGATTTGGGGGTGGTCTATGAATATGCGCAATGGTTTTTAGATTTTGATGCAGACCCTGGGGATTTGGTTGGATGATTCATCATAAATTTGAAATGACTTCCAAATTAGGAGACCAACATGTCTGAGAATTGGTATGTGTGATCACTGACTTAAGTGTCAACAAATGTCAAATGGGGGTTTGAATTATTTTATGGGGGCATACCATTGTTCCCCTTGGTCATAGCGTTGAAGCTACCGGCATTGCCATCAGCAATATATATATATATATATATATATATATATATATATATATATATATATATATATATATATATAGAGAGAGAGAGAGAGAGAGAGAGAGAGAGCATGTAAAGACAAATATGTATTTATATATGTTGTGTACTTGACAATTAAATGCCATCTCAAATTTGTACTGCCTTTGGTATGTTTTCCAATTGCCAGCACCAACATAGTGATATGAGGAAAATAAGAAAATGTTGCCAATAAATACTTGTCAGCAGCATGCTGCCAGTCACTCTGATGCATTCACCTGCTGCCCATATACAGTAACACCAGCCTCTTATACATCTGCTTATAAAGGATGCCTGCTCCTAAAGGACAATGGTTATGGATTGTTCTTTTAAATTTAATTTTATATTTCAACTATATATGAAGGGCATAAATGACTTGTCCATTTTATGCAAAGAAAGTGATCCTATATACATGGTCTAGGAAAGCAGGTAAATAACACCAACATTAATAGACAATGTACCATTCATGTGCTCCAAACATTTCTTTCCCAGTCTACAGTTTCAAAATGTGGGTGAATTTGCGTTCAAAAGCTGACATGTCAACTACCCAGCTAAGCAGTATGATGTATGATACCCACTTGGGTCTCTTGTTTAAGTTTACTTGCAGATTTCACCTCTGTATGAAGGGCACCTGTCCACAAAGAACAAAATGTTTTGATACATTGAGTGTCCTTTATTCACAAGTTTGAATGTACTCTTCAAGCAGGGTAAATTCTTGCACTGAAAATTTAGGCGAAAATTTCTTGCAACCATTTTTTGAAAAAAATGGGGGATTTTTCTAAATATGTGAGGAATTAAATAAAGACATAGAAGAAGAGCTGTGATGTATGATATTATCGCATGCAGTGAATTTTAAGGCGTGATTTTTGATGATTGAGCGTGAATCCCGCAATCTCACAACCTGGAATATGCCGTGTTCATGTTGCCGGTGCCAAACTTCCAGAGGAGAAGGAGCAACAGAGAACTTCACTTGTTTTCAGTTCAAAATAGCAAAGATTGATGCAAATGTGACTGTAATTAGGAGACTGTTTTCCATTTTAGAGCTTAACTTCTATGCTTCCTTTCACAGTCTTCTTTTTTAGTTTTCATTTTTGTTGCAAGGATTTGATTTTCTGAGTTATTAATTCAGAAATTAAATTGTTACGTCAATTGTTAGGTCAAAGATCGATGCTGGTGTGTAAACACTTAAATATAGTTCCAGTCAGTCATTCACCATTTTGAAAAAGAAAAATGTTGTTTCCATATGAAGAAAGAGTTGTAACTAACTCTCATAACTCTTGACCAATTTCACGTTGCTTTTGAATATTACTAATATTTGGTGTATCTGATGTCTTAATTATCTATTTTTATATGTACATCTATCTTGTTTTGTAGCCCTTCGGAAGGATCATGCTGCACGAGAGAATGTGTACACGCAAACCGAAATTTTACCTGCAGGGAAACTGAAGAGTGCTTAGCTGCTTCAACTTGCTAATATCCTTTCACAGATTGATTGATGGATGATAATACATTCATTTATTATATAATTCAGAAAATAGAACACATTTCATTTGCACATTCCTTCATACCATTTGTGGTAATGAATATCATTTAAAATTGCATATACTTGGATATTTTTTATATTTATATTGCATCTAATTTCTATAGTTTAACATAGTATCGAAAATGAATGGATTGCCGTCACCTTGCTTTCCAAGTAGACATTACCGTATTTTGGTATGTATAACGCGCAGTGATGGATAACGCAAAGCCCGACTTTCGACCCAGAATGAGGGGAAAAAAGTTAGTTCTTCAATATAATGCGCATGTGATATAATGCATTTTAAAATCTTGATAATTTCGCTCCTTTCGTAGTGCGACAACAGTCTGCCATTTTGGATAGTGCACTGATCATCATTTGTTATACGATATTTGAATCCTTTACAATAAATCATCGCATGACGTGTTTCTCTTGCCTTTCCTGTCAGTACGCGTTATAAACAGCTAAATACGGTACACATCATATATTATATCTACATATGTTACATTGTATTTTCCATGCATTCTAAATGCTTCTGCTTCTGTTCATGCATTTGACATAATACCATTAAAACCATCATACATTAGTAGAATATACTTTTTACCTTTGCTTATCCATAAGTCTTTTGCATTAGGTAACATGTGTGAGTTAATAATAACTACTATGTGTTTATTGTAATTCAGTAACTTTCAAAATACGCTAAGTTCAAAATTGATAATTGCGACACAGACATTTTTATTCTAACACCGCATAATTTCAATATATTACATACATATGACTTTGTTCCAAATGGGGGAATAGAGTTCGTTTGCTTTTATGAGAGAGAGCGAGAGAGAGAGAGAGAGTATTTTTTCCTTTTTCGTGCCATTTTGCTAAACATACTTTATTTCAAATGTCCCCATGTATATAAGGCTTTTGTCAAAGGGTAAACAGTAAAAAAATAATATGTTGAGATTTAAAAGAAAGACATTATTCCTCCAGTTTCAGAGAGATATTTATTTCAAATTTAAGTAGTCACACTATTTACATTTGCATGTATTTCATTCAGTTTAAATTCCAAATTTCAGGAAGGATCATGAAAGCTGCAAAATTAGTCACATTTACTTTTAAAATGTTGCATTGTGTTGTCTGAAGGTGAAATGATGTACCAATACCATTTGTCAATAAGCACATGTACACTTCCTGTAGCCTTCATTATGTGGCATTGGGTTTCTCATCTCTACTTATGTCAGGCTCTAGTTGTTACTTTGTACTCAAGGATGTGAAACTTTTGTCAGTAAGTACAAAGTTGTCACTTATCTGTTATGAAACTTACAATAGTAACACGTGGCATACACATATCTATTGTACACATTAACAGAGACACACCTGGTTAAAATAAAACAAAGAACAATCCAAAATTTAACAAGCAGCACAAAAACTCGTTCTAAATAAATACGTTGACCAGTAAACTACATTAAATGTCTGAAGAGTTAGCCCAGGAAGAAGGGTGTGATCGAAATTGGGGGATCTATAAAGAAAGATGATTTAATATTTAACATACCCATTGTATTTACAACGCGAACCTTGAGATTACAGCTATGAACTTATGGCACGATGAATTCAGCCAAGCTTTATGACTTTATACTAAAAAGCATCAGTCAAACTGAACATAGCTGAGAAGTAGTCACGCTAGTTTACTAAGTCCTGAATGCTACCCTAATTGTTTCACTTGCAAGGTGCTTTGATTTGTATAATGCAAAGCTCATGTGTACAACATTATTACTTAAAATTTCATATGTAGAGACCGTAACTATCAGTTTGTTGTGAGAAAAGACATTGTTTGACATGCTTATGATAATGGAGATAATCGAGATGTTTCTTAATGATATGCATCAGGATTTGCTGAATGCAATACATGCATTGCTGTAAATATTTGTCAGTACTTCATCCAAATTTGGCTATTTTTTTTAGTAAGTGATATTTTAATTTGATTGGAAAAATCAATAGCTGATTATTTATATGTAAACAAAAGGCCGAAGTTCTTGTTCTAATTTCAGTTAAATATGAATTCTGTTGAAAATAGGTGTGATATTTTTTACACTGGTTTTTGCAATAAATTTTCACAATAAATGCGCATAAAAATATAAGGCAATAAATAAATAAAGTACAAAACATTTTTGTAATCATTTCTGCATTCATTTCTCTTATTATTATACTATATTAGCATATCATTTTTAACTCTCAACGACGACTGATTTGTGTGTGAGAAATTAGAATTTATCAATAATAAAACAAACTTCTATGTGCGAATAAACGATATAAAAAAAATGATTTGTATGGACCAACTGCACACAAAAAACTTAAAGACTGCAAAAAATAACATAAATCTATTGAATAAAATCCTTAACAGTTTTACTGGAAATTCTTCTGTGTGTCCTCCTTCCTCTCACGTCAAGAATGGCACGTATTGCAGTAACTATGGTTACACATGTAAAAATGGGGTAAGTTGTACTAGCAATGTAAAATAGCAAGTCTCCAATACAGCAACTTAATACCATGTTTTTATCTTGCCAACTTTTGCAGATAGGGAGACAAAGGTATAATTCACCAGGCTATACTGGTCAAGATATCAGTATCAACAATTTTAATCTTCTGTTAAGTCCGAACTAATTCGGCTTGATATACCCATTTCTTAGTAAGCAACAAAAACCTGTTTGACTTTTTGAGGAAAACAAATTTGAGCAATGTTTCAATGATTCTTATGTGAAAATAATATTAGTTTTTCAGATTTTGTATCAATGGATCTAGTGAGAGTGCTTCTATACTTTTTGTTGAATATTTTGTTTAATTTTCTATTTACTTATCTCATTTAACAGAATTTAATTCATCCAAGGGTTCAGAGTTTCTAAATTTAGGCAAAATGATTTCTGACTTAACATACAAATATATTTGCCTCCTGATCGTGGTTTTATATTTAAAAAACAAACGACTTGAGGATTCTTCAAGATTATGTTGTTAATAGTTTAACAACCTGTAAATTATTATTGAACCTGATATTAAAGCTAGCAACCATCACAACATGAGCTAAAATATTGGTACAACCTTGGAAACGCATATTACAAAAAAGTAGACCATCATGTCATTTTGTTCCCACAATCATTATCTGTTCATTTGCTGAAAATCTTAGCAAGTTTTAAAAGTAGCGCATTGTGTCAACAAATAGTATTCTATTTACTGACTTCAATGAAATATATTAAATTTATGTTGATAAAAATCACATTTGAGCCTTGTTTTGGATCATGAAATTTCCAAGAAATGGCGGTCAGCTGTGATTGTAAGGTACGAGTTTGCAGTTAACATTTTAGTCCTCAAACTTATGTAATTATTAATTTAATACGCTTCTACAAGAATTTCCTAGTGTAAAAGATAATATATGATCCCCTAGGGTCACTGAGATAAGTTGTCATTTCATAATGTTGAAACACATTGACCTTTTTTGTGGACATACGACATGTTTGTTGTTTGTTTTTGCTTTTTTGTTGCAGCGGGAATTCATAACAATAAATATCACTAACAGTTACCAGTTAGCAGGTACAGTTCATATTGGTGATTACAATTTTGATAACACTCTATATTTGCTTCAATTATATATTGCTATAAAGCACTGTATTCAACAGAGACACCATCTTTTCTTGCAAATAGCTGGTGGGTGGGGTCACCACTGTGTACAACATTTATGTATCAAATTAGAACAGCTTCATTGAAGAGTTATTTGCCGATGATGATAGTGATTATGTATTTGTAGGTTTCTCTGAATTTGATGAACATGATTACTTTGATGAATTAGATGATGGGGATGTATTTGTTAGTGGAACATGGATTACAGGTGATAGGGTGTCCTCATGATTACTGATGAATTAGATGATGGGAATGTATTTGATAGCGGAACATGGGTTACAGGTGGTAGGGTGTCCTCATGATTACTGATGAAGTAGATGATGGGGATCTATTTGATAGTGGAATATGGGTTACAGGTGATAGAGTGTCCTCATGATTACTGTACTGATGAATTAGATGATGGGGATTTATTTGATAGCGGAACATGGGTTACAGGTGATGCAGTGTCCTCGAGATCACTTTGTAGAATTAGATGATGGGGATTTATTTAATAGTGGAACATGATCATTTTGATGAATTAGATGACGGGGATGTATTTGGTAGTGGAACATGGGTTACAGGTGCTAGGGTGTCATCGTGATCACTGATGAATTAGATGATGGGGATTTATTTGATAGCCGAACAAGGGTTACAGGTGATGCGGTGTCCTCTTGATCATTTTGATGAATTAGATGACGGGGATGTATTTGATAGTGGAACAATTGGCACAGATAATAGGGTTTCCTTATGATCACTAATTTGATGAATTAGATGATGGGGATGTGTTTGATAGTGGAATATGGATTACAGGTGATAGAGTGTCCTTGCCTTTACAATTCAATGTCATGCCAGGTTTAACACAAATTTTAACAGATCCACCACTTGCATCTACACATAACTCTTTCCACATGGAGATGATTATGTTAAAATCGCTAAACAAAGAAATTTTTATGCTGCACAGTGCACTGATCGGCAATTAGATAACTTGGATCTCCATTCTAGATACATATACAGAAAATGGAAAGATACTAATCAACAAAAGATGAAATTGTACCTAAGGATGATAATTGCCATACCTTGTCACAACTTGAAATCTCCGAGTACTGGACTAAAAATCCAGTTACCACAATACCCCTTTTCCCATCCTGTATGTCTAGGGCCCCGTGTCTTTTATTGACATCTTTCTTCCACCTTAAGTTATTGATAACTCACACGACATTCCAAACGGTGTTCCAGACAATAATTCTTTTGTTAAGCTGGGAAATGTGTTTTAACACATTACTAGTAGATTTGAACAGTGTATACTAACAACAGAATTTGGCTCATGGTCAAGGCATGGTCCCATGCTGTGAGATTTAATCCTTTCGAGTCTACAGTGCAGATAAGCCAACTAAATATGCAGTGAAAGTTTTCATGTTATGTGATGTTGAATAAGGGTATTGTAAGAAAAAAGGAAACTGTACACTGTATGATAAATAGCACAGCCTAGCATGTATGGAACAACCAATGACCTTGTAAGCTCTGGTGTTACTATGGGAAGGATTAAAAGATCTATTCTATGACAGTAATTATTGGTGTCAGAGCCACATAGACTGCTTCCGTCACCAGAAGAATTATCCCTTCCGAAAGCAGAGGGATGAGAGTCCCCATCAAAGGTGATAAATAAGCCACTTAGCAAACACTAGAATCTTATAAATGTCACTTGTTGTCTGCATATGCCATGTATGGGAAATATGTCGCATATAAATCAAAGATAGTATTTATGGACTGATTTATTCATGCTTAATTTTTTTAAAATCACAATCGTCCGTATCCATGAAATAATCAGAGTAATGTACACTTCGAAAACAAAATTCACTATCATTGCTATTTTCTTCATAGGTTTCTCTAAAAGAAACTTAAACTTATAATCCAGCTTGATCCATGAAAACATTCTTAAAACAATAACTTTACAAAAAAACATATGGCAGCGCCAAAGAAACTTAGCTTGAGAACTTTGTTACTCGCTATAGATAATCAGAACTATTGTTATTGTAGGAGTGTGCAGGATCCCTTTGTGAACGTTTCGGTTGGCAGGAGTGTTTTCTGACTGGACCAACAGGTTCTGTGGCAGAAAAGGAAAGGCTGTGCAAGCTCGCTTGTAGTAAGTACTCAGTAACATATATCACAATGGAACAATGGGTCGTACAGGTACTGTATCAGATGATGATACATTGTGCCAGGTGTTGCATCATAAATATTCAGTAATGTATGTTACAATGGAACAGTGGGTTTTAGAGGTATTGTATCAAATAAAGATATATTGCGTCAGGTGTTGCATCATAATTACAGTTTAATCTTATTAATTTAATTTTGGTTTAATAATTTATTTCATGCACTGACTCCAACTGAAACCATTTAAAATATATCAAAGTCAAATTTCTTCAATTAGTTGATTGGGCAGTCACATTTGTCAAACATTTTGATAATTATTGAAGTAGACTTAATTTGTAATGTAGGTTACACATTCACAAAAAACGGTCTGAAATATTGTGCAGATTACATAATTATGAAAGGATTAAATAATATTTTTTATCATATAGGTGACATTATTTGGTTCTCATTATATACACATATGTATGTATTCAACTGAAAGACAGTAATTGAAATGCTGTAAATCAGTATATACATATGTCATAAAAAATTATGATTTTGGTGCTTGTGCTCACTTATTCCCAGCATAAAAATTTGGCAGATTAATACACGACCAGATGTATACAGATCTTGCATAATAGTGTTTAACCTAAAACATTTTTTTGTGAATTTTCACCATCTGATTGGGAATATATCAAAGAACATGATGGTAAAACTAAGGCCTGATTTCACCTTAGTCTGCATGATAGTTATTCTGCATGTATGTTTGATAACCTGCTCTTAATTAAACTGACTTTACAGGTATCAATTAATTACATGTGTATAGTATATGAAAGTTATTTGACCTGTTGTGTAATGATTAGTGTGTGTATTGTTTGCAGAAAATAGCACAGGTACAGTACTCCCTCATTATAATGCTGTTCATGGAAGCCAAAAAGTATATCACCTTATATTGAGACTGCATCATAATGAAGTATACGATATATATAATTTTACTGATACATATAATTTTACTATCACTGAACGAAATGGGAATCCATGGCCATTCTTATCTTATTAATGGAACTGTATTATAGTGAAGGACCTTATAATGAGTGAATGCTACATATATTGCAGCCTATCCTAGCTTCTTTACACTATTTGTTTATTTTATTGCTAGTCCTAGGTAACTTCTTACAAAGTAGATATCTACTGTCATAGGTTATATGTGTACATTTTCT
Organism: Margaritifera margaritifera; assembly: GCA_029931535.1. Lineage (NCBI taxonomy): Eukaryota > Metazoa > Mollusca > Bivalvia > Unionida > Margaritiferidae > Margaritifera > Margaritifera margaritifera. The sequence goes on along the minus strand of JAQPZY010000624.1, from coordinate 228,458 downwards.
TGTTTTTTACAAGTATACTACCACAAAATTTTCACACATATTCTATGTAGAAGGAAAAGGGAATTTAGTTCAGTAAATATTTTAGGAAACTGAGTCTTGGATTGGAAGACTATAGTCACTATCATAACATCACATTCATTTCATTGTTTAATATGACACAGACTTGGAATTTAATGTATTAGGCATATTGATGGGTTAAAGAGAAGTATGTCCTGATAATGTGAACTTTCCGAGGGGCAAAGACAATGATTTCGATATGATAATTATAATAGTGAATGTATGAAAAGTACCATACAAAGCCATTGCAGAATTTTGAGACGTACTATGTTAAGATAAAACAGTCGTTATCCTGAGCTTTAGTGCATGAGTTGGGGATCGTGATACCTTCCATCTGTCCATCAAACTATCCATCTCTCTGTCTGTAACTCTATCTCCTAATGAGCTGCTTGAGAGAAATTCACCAACTTCGCAGTTTACTTGCCCGTATGATAACAACATAAAAATACTAAATTTAAATTACAGTGACATTTCCAGATGTTTTTTTTTTTTTAAAATGCTGCCAAAACACGAATATATGAAATATATGTAACAGATTTCGGGTTAAAATCCCAGGGTCATTATCATTAGGATAGGAGAAGGGACTCTAAAACGATGCTTGAAATTATAGTCAGCATGTATAAAGCATTGTGCTTCACAAAGCTAAGCCCAAAAAGTTTTACTTCATTGGTGTTTTGATAATGAAGTCTTTACATTACATTGTAACAAAGGTTGTCCCATGCTCTATTGGTATTTTCTCTACTTCACCTACCCGCTTGTTTATAAAGAAGTTTATTTTAAATTCTATAGCACCGGTTCTCCACAAGAATACTTTACTTCCTATATTTGCACCAACTGGCCAAAGTGATTAATCTTACATTATGCCTGAGATTTCATCTGATATACAAATGCAACAGTAATAGAAAATACAAATTGACCTATCAACAATTATCAATCAATTATTGCTTATCCGTAATCCCAGTGGACTACAAACTAATTAGTTCTTGGAAAATTATCACCTTTTGCTGCTAGTCTGAGTCACTGCTGACTGAACTCTGAAACGGGGGTATTTTTGACAATTTTTGGAGAAATTTTAGTTAGATCGGGTCCTGAACATTTCTGCCCATATAACATGTACAAATTCATCTTTCTGTAACTTTTCATTTTTTCCGCTCAATTTTAACAAAATGTATCTTAGTAACTTGGCAGTGTTGTTAAAGTAAGCAATGGAATTTTCACAACAAAATCATTCATTTTAAGGGAGGTAATATGGTAATGAGTAGGTGGAGTATAGTCAATTAGGTCAATTAATTGTCAACATTTATACATGTGAATTAGCCATGTAACTTTACTGTAACTTTGATTCAGCTGGTATTTTACCTATACCTGCTCTTAGCTGCATACTGCTCAGGTTGCAGAAATAAATTGCTTATCAGGAGACAGATGTTAGGAACAAATCTGCAGAGAATGAAGAGGATACAAGTTACAACTTGAAGAATTGATTATTATCCAACAACCACTTTGTCTGATGAAACGTACAATACTTTAAATTGATTATGAGAGTCATGCTTCAGAACATGTTATTATTATGATTCTACAAAAATTATCAAATTTGACTTTTAAATGTTCTGCGTTGTGGAACTCTAACTCTTGCCAACTGGGCTAATTATGTGTGCATGGCCAACCTTTATCTACCTGTTGCTACATTACAATCAATATGACAATCTTCTGTACACCTGGCCATTCATGAATCAATAACCCACATACCTGGTAGTATTAGTTGGAAATACCCAAACACAGTTTCAGTTTTATATTTGATGACTATTTTAGAAGGAATAATTAACATTTATTTATACAGAGTTTGGGCTTTATTTTTTGGTTCTACTGGAGGTTGATCAGAAGAGCTTATGTGATGAATGTCATTCTTGTCAGTCTGTTAGCACAAGCTTGCCAAAGCTACTCCTCATAACCCACACGAATGATTGCTATGATACTGTGCACACACATTAATCCTACGGTCTGGTTGGTCTTAAATAAATATGCCCCTAAGACATTCATTATGGCAGCAACTATGGCCATCTTGAACATATTGATATCGCTACTCCTCCTGAGCAGGTGGCCATATTGACATGGGGATTTCACTATAAAATTTATTTTGATGTCTAATTGGTTCCAAATGAAAATGGTGCCCCTCAGATATCCAAAATCACCGCCACGTTGGCCATCTTTAAAAACTTGTAATTGCTATTTACTCTGAACAGTTGGTCATACTAACATTGGGATTTCACTAAAAGGATTCTTATTATGTCTAGTTGGTCCTAAATGAACACGGTGCCAATCTATCATCGAACATGGTCACCACTGCGGCCTTCTTAAAAAACCTTGCTATTGCTACTCCTAAGTGGATGGTCGTATCAACACTGGGTTTCCACTATATCACTTATTTTGATGTCTAATTGGTCCTAAATGAAAATGGTGCCCCTCGGACATTCAATATTGTCACAACAGTGGCCATCATCTTTAAAACCTTATCTTGATTCCTCCTGAAGTGATGGTCATATTGAAATTGGGTTTTCACTAAAGGACTTCTTATTATGTCTCGCTGATCCTGAAAGAAAATGGTGCCTACTAGTATTTGATACCTAAGATGGCCACCACTGTGGCCATCTGGAAAATATTGTTATTGCTACTTCTCCTGAGCAGATGCTTATGTCAACATTGAGGTTTCACGAAAATACTTCTTATTATGTATAATTGGTCCTAAATTAAATGGTGCTGATAGATAGAACATATGGCTTTCATGGTGGACATCTTGAAATTCTTGTTATTCTACATCTGGACAGATAGTTGTGGCAACATGGGGTTTTCACTAAAAGACTTCTTGTGGTATGTAGTTGATTCAAAATTACAATGGTGCGGATCAGACCTCGAACATAGCCAGCATGGTGGCCATTTTCAAACTCTTTTTATAGATACTTTCCTTAGCAGACAATCACGTAGACATGGGGTTTTGAGTGAAAGACATATTATGATATCCTGTTGCTCATAAATAAAAATGAAATCATCGTCATCTAGAATCAGTAAACATCAATCTTGCTAATACTTCAAATTTCTATGTTCCAAAACTACCACCATAGTTATCAACATCTGCCAAAATAATATCTGATCATTGCCAATTCAAAACGTCCTCAACCAGTCCTCTCATTTTTCAGAGAAAATTTTATGTAATAAGAATCTCGTATTGTGGCAATACGTCCCTGTATACATACGCTTTCAAAGATAGAGACAAGGATGCAACTGCTTTTGAAACACTCAATGGCTGTTCGAGTCATTTCCTAGATAACGCCTCTATTTTGACCCCAGAAATTACAACCATTTCTCAGTCTTTGATCCACACTGAAACCTCAAAAGAAAAAACAAATGTTTTCATCGTCTCTGATTCCCTTTCCACACCAAAAAAAGCCTTGGAAAACAATTTGACAAGCCGTTAATATCCCAAATCTTATAGAAAGATGATTGGCTCATACAATTTGGACACAGTTATTCTTTACTGTTGGCTACCTAGTCACATTGGTATTTATGGCAATGAAAGGACAGATAAAGCAGCTAAAGATGCCTTGCAGCCATCTGTTTCTAAATAGAAAATTCCATATACCGACTTTAAATATTATATAAATCAGCATGTTCTGCATACTTGACAAAATATGTGGAATGAAAACGAAAAGACTATAGCATTATTTAGCTGGTTGTGAATGTCCTTGTCAACGGCACCGTACTGGCCATCTAAAAAATCTTGTTATCACTATTCCTCTGGCATGAATGGTGGCATTGATTATGGGGTTTTCACTAAAATACTTCTTGCAATATTTAATTGGTCTTGAACCAGAATTGTGTAAATCTAACCACCAAAATATCTGCACTTGTGTAAAATAATTTTGAAAACCACATCTTTTAGCATGAAGTAAAGGCCATTGCTTGCAGTTTATTTTTTACTTCAATGAACCAGTCGCACCAACCTATGTCACAAGCATTCATAAATCTTATAACTCTTTGCCAGTTCCTTTTTTTAACAGCGAGCTGCAAGAGCACTTTGATAACTAGCTAATACTTAAGTGTTTTTTGGTGTGTTACATCCTTTTCATTTTCGTAAAACATTGCTCAGTGCGATGACTGTTTTTGCATCCAATTATGCTGTACGCAATGTTTCGTGAAAACGGCGTAGCACACCAAATACAATAAAATAGGAGCTAATTACCTTAACTTTTTTTATTGTCAGAGTGGCTCAGATTACTTATAACCCTTTGATCAGTTTTTCAAAATGGTTGAGAGGAGCTGAGATTTGAAGCTTATGTGTAAAAGCTCGATGCGATATAAATGCCCTTGACATTGTATGATGAGATTGTGAGCTTATGAACAGAGTGGCTTGTACATATACAAGTGAGTGTTTGCCAGACTTTGTACAGGTATTTGGTTGCATTCCATGCAACACTCGAACATGGATTGTCAGATCAAAGGTCTTAACTCAGGTATTAGCTGCACTGGCTTATGAGCATGATAATACAAACATATATGAATGGATTTTTGTCAAAACCAGCTTTTTGAACGATGCCGCTTAAAAATGACATTGTATTTTCCCCAAAATATATTAATTATATGCTTAGGCCAGTTTAGTATATATCTCTTGACATTGTCTGAGTTGATGATTTTTGGATCAATATGTTCTAACAAAATAAAACTTACTTTGAGGAATAGGAAGATACCTTTTGTTAAAGATTGCTACAGTTGTCTTGATTTTTTTTTGTTCAAATTCAATTAAAAAACATTCTTATAACAAGGGCTCAGCAAACACATTTTTTAGACACAGGTCAACAGCAATTGATTTAAACAAACAATCACTTGTCCTGCTACCACTTGCCCAAAGTGACTATTTTCTTCATTATTTATTTCACGTTGTCCTTACTTTGGTTGCTGCAATATAACTTTATTCAGAATTCTTGGATTTCAACCAAATTTAGCATGCACCTTTATATTTATGAGACATTGAAGGCGTTTGATTTATAGTTTTCCACAACTTCATTTCCAGGAGTTATGACTCCTGATTATCCATCCTTCTGACTTTGGTTTCTGCAGCATTGCTCTAGCAAGTTTTGTTGGATTTCAGCAAACTTTGGCATTTATCTTTGTATTGATTAGACCGTGAATGAGTTGGATTTTCTGTATTCCACAGCATCATTCAAAACAGTTATGGCCCCTTAATGCCTATCTTCTCTTAACTTTAGTTTCCAGACACAATTCTTGTTGATTGCCCTGCTAAGCAAATTTTTGCATACAGGGCCATTAGTAATGCACCAACTCCGAATAGCTCAAGGTTGTTATACCCCTGTTATAATGCATTTATTGCACTTCATTGGGTATCTAAATTCACCTCATACTGTTATTTGTTATATCTTTGTTTGTACTAATAGTGTTCTACTGTATGTTTTTCTCTTAGATTATAAACTAAAATTGCATTGCACGAAATATTTGGATAGAGTTTATCAACACTTATAAAGTAGACTCTGAAAATTTCAGTCTGTATGATAGTTTCATGCTAAACGGGACTAGATTTGAGCTTGTTTGACTACTTTATAAATTAGGTTGGTAACATAACTGATTCTTTAATGATGGTTGAATCGTTTCTGAGACAGTTTCCATCAATAGTATAGAAAACATAAGGTCCCTTAAGTTGCCAATTGTTTAAAAACCCATGATGCAGATTTATTATTTGCCCGAAAACTTTGGGAGAAACAGTTTGTTTTTTGTTATAGAAATGGAACAATTTTATGTTGCAGAATTCAACTCAACCAGTGACTGCATACATTCAGATGACCTAAATCTCAGAAACATATCACAAGAGTACTACAGTATGGTGATGGAAGTTGTTGGCAATCGTTCAGATGGTGGAAAGGTCAATGAGGGTGTGAAACTTGCAGCAGGTAAAATCAAGATAAAGAATGACTTTTTTCCTATTTCACCTAATAATCTAAGTTTTTTAATTTCTATTTTCCACAGGACAAACAGCATGAATATTAAGATCATAATATTGGTATAGAATTTTAAGTGTACATAATTTAATGTGCAACTTCTTTCATCTTCAGTGTATGTACTGACCATGTCTTGCAGCATTATCATTCATAAAGGTAACTTTATTTGATATTGTGATGAAAATTACAATTTTTTCTGTTATCATTATTCTTACATTGGGCATGTTATTATTCATCCATTTGCTTCTTCAACCTTTGACTTTGCAAACCTTGGATATATTTGGATGAAGCTTTACCCATATATATATATATATATATATATATATATATATATATATATATATATTTATATATATATTGATTAGACATGCTCATGACTTTTTTACCCATCCAGGCTGTTTTTTGTAAAAAGAGGTGAGCATCACAGCAAAGAAAGATGTAACTCTGTGTCTTGTTGCTATATCCATGATTAAATTTTGATCCATTGAAGATTTTTTCAGGAAATTTTACCCTGCTGTGCAAAACAACTCCACAGTGTGTTGCATAACAGCCTTGTCCCCGACTTGAAGACACAGGTCGCAGGAAAAAAGAATGTAATTCAGTGACCTGTTGCTGTGCCTGAGCTGCAACTTGAAAACTGGGAGATATTGACATGATACATTATCCAGATATTCATCATGACTAGACAGTGTCAAATCAAAGTTATGCCCTCCCCTTCCAACCTTAAAGATCAGGGTCAGATTGTGGGGACAATGTAGATATCTGAAATGTTTCCTTATTAATTAATAGAGATATTTTGATGCAACTTTACTCTGTGTATAGTACAAGCAGACAGTGGGTTACATACCATAGTCATTTTTTAACTTAAAGGTCAAGGTCGGTAACTAAGAAAATGTAACTGTTTGAACTGATATTATGACAGGGTTGCAATAGGTAATACTTTGAAGACGCAAAGACAGCTGTAATATTGTAACCTGTTTCTTTATGAACTTTATTATGTGTCTTGTTTGCAGCTGTGGACATATAAACACATATATTTTGATGCAAATTATATATATATATATATATATATATATATATATATATATATATATATATATATATATATACACTGAGAATTAAATAATTTTCATGGGTATTAATTTTCATATTTTTTGTTGGTATGTTTCATGGGTCTAAATTTTTATGTTTTTCATGGGTATATTTCATGGCCGTCAGTTTTCATATTTTTAGAAACTGACATTTTTATCTATCTAAATTTGTTGATTATGGAATTGATCCTTTTAGTTCTGCAGAAGGATTGTTGTTTATTGTGGAATGGATCCTCTTATTTCCGTAGACTGATTGTTGTAAATTGTGGAATGAATCCTCTTATTTCTGTAGAAGGATTGTTGTTGATAGAATCTTTAAATGTTTAGTGATTAGCAACCACACCATCGATAAAAACTGGTACCCCATGAAAAATTATAAATTCACTAAACCTGTGCATCACGATACATAGTAAATGCAACGATATATATCATGATATATATTAGTTTGGAGACTTCCACATAATGCACAATGTGAAAATGAAACTTGCAATGCGATACACATCAGGATTTCAAACAGCTTGTAGAACAAGCTAGTGGAAAAAATTTCCTACATTAGACTGGTACAATAATAAGCATTAGGATCACACAATGACATATTCATACCTTGGATATGTTTACTGTTTTACTTTGCTTTGATTATAGATAATTCTTTGTTCATAGGAAAAGAGAGAATAGTTTCTTTTTTTGAGTTGGGTGGGTGGGCGTAATTTCTATGTTATTCTTTCTATTTCATAAATGCATCATCCCAGTTCTGATGTATTATATAGCAATGAATCAGAAATTACTAAATTCATCTAAAGACATACATTGGCAGAAAGAAATATTGTGATACCAATGTGCATTGATGAATCGATAACCCTCTAGAATTCACAGTAGCAAATATATAATTTATATTGATGGAACTTGACCCAGATGTGTATGATAACTACACAATGTGTTACATTTATTGTCAGATTTATAGAGCAAGGGTCAGTAGATCACTTGGAAAATGTCACAAGATAGGCACACCATGTGCCATTCATAGTCTTTTTGTTTGAAGCAATTTGTAAGTTGGATTCCTCATTTTTCCATACAAAAGGGGTATGTTGAAGTGTCCAAATTAACTGGGTTTCACTGTACATAGTCCCTATCCACTCTAAGTTTCACATCACTTAACCATTAAATCTTACTTGGTTCATCTCTGTGTTATACTGATTTTCAATCTATATTTCCATATTGCACATCCAAACCGGGATTATTTAGGTGTTTCACTGATATTTTAACATGAATATTCTTTGAGATCCTATTTATTTTGAATTCTATTCCCACAGAATAGCAAAAAGTATTTGAAAACCATAAAGAAGGGGGTTGTGCAATTAATACAAATCACATTTTTGTTTTCTTGCAAGTTGGAGGGTAAAGAACTTGTTCGATATGTCACATGAATGTAATCTTGTCACAAAAACCTTGACTTACCTCTACACCATATCAAACATATTCTTTCTGCCAACTTGGAAAAAAGCATGTGTGTATTTTTGTGTATTTATTTTTTATTCTTTATTTTTCAGGATCCCCATGCAATAACGTCCAGGGTTACTGTGATGTATTTCATCGCTGCCGAGGTATAGATGCAGATTGACCACTAGCCCGTCTAACGAAACTCCTATTTAATCCCAAAACTTTGGAGACCATTAGACTGTGGATAGTTGTATTTATCTTAATCTTTGTATAATTATAAACTTTTTTTGCTAAGTATAAGCAAACATAATAGGTATTTGTATTCTATGTTTGCTGTCATTGTAATTTGTGTGGGTCTCAACTTAGAAGGTTTTGGCTTTAACTCCATTTCACTGTTGTGGATATATAAATCATAAAGCTATTAGAAAACCTACTTTCACATCACATCTGGGAATACAGTGAATTCACTATTAGAAAACCTAGTTTTGCTTCACATTTTGGAATGCTGTGAATTCACTATTAAAAAACCTACCTTTGCTTCACATCTCGGAATGCTGTGAATTCATTATTAGAAAACCTACTTTCACTTAACGTTTGAGAATACTGTAAATTTCAATACTAGAAAACCTCTACTTTTACTTAATGCATGGGAATGCTGTGAATTCACTATTAGAAAACCTACTTTCACTTAACATCTGAGAATACTATAAATTCAATATTAGAAAATCTACTTCCACTTAACGTATGGGAATGCTGTGAATTCACTTTTAGAAAACACACTTTCACTTAACATCTGGGAATGCTGTGAATTCACTAGTTTTGTTCGATACCAGTTTTAGTTGATTTCAGTGTTGATAAAAAACCACAAATTTTAAGATCTGATTAACAATGAGCCTTTTAGGAAACAGTAGAACTTCTCTAATCCGTGAATTTAGATACAGACTACTGATGTATTATAAGGTGACATTGGAATGATTTAGATAATTTGGAGTTTGATTGATGGATTCTGTATTGTATAATATAACCAGATCCTCGTTAAAGCAACCGTAATTTGTTCTTTCTAGTAAAAGAGTAGCTTGTCCTCTGAAATGAGACCACCACCTATAGACAACTTTTCACAATCTAATCACAATGTCCTAATTCAGAAGTTTTAATTATCATAAATTGTGTTGGGCATAGTGTGACTGTCCTGATCAACCAAAAACTGTGGTAGGCAAAATGTGTTTAGAAGAGTCTCTACTGTACAATCTGTGTATTGCCTGCACACATAGGCATCACTTTTCCAATGGATTTTGTTGTTTTTGTTGGCACAAGTGTTAATTTTAGTTTTGCATTAGTCTCAGTTCCCATGGTAATTTTGTATGTACCTGAAACTTGATGGGTGCATTTATGTTGAGGAATAGTTTTTGCTGTGGGAAAAAGTGGATCGCATTAACCTCCTTTAAATTTTTCAAGGTTTGGGGATTATTCTATGGCGGAGCAAACACAATATAGCATTGCCTGGAATTCTTGTCCTTCCTAATGACATGGCTCAAAATTATATTTTCTATTTTTATGTTCAGGAACATTGGTGGGCAGTGTTACTGATGTCCCTGGGGTTTGTCGTGGCCATGGGTTTATTCATCAAATTCTTTGCGGTCTACACTCCTGGCAGTGATCCTAAAGCCAAGCCGGTGCGTAGACTTAGTGATACAATACGCAGACAAAGAAACCAAGAGCATCAGCAGTATCATGGTGACAAAATTTAGCAGCTATTCATATCATCAGGTAAGTCATGTTGGCTCAAAATTATACTGTCTAAGAAGTGCCGTTTTAACACATTGAGGATATTATATCAGCATTTACTTTAAATGAAAATAGTAGTGGAGTGAAGTAACTTTGAATAACAATCAGACACCTTGGAAAATACTCCTAAAGTTGCCTTTCATGCCTTATGATCATTTTTGATGCATTGAGGTGTAATTAATAATAATAATGATAAAAACTTTATTTTCAGAGGGTTACTCGGTTAGTTACAAATGAGAATTAATCTACCTTGAGGCCCTCTATTATGTACATATAATAATACAAGCTACAGATAATATGTTCAGACACACACACACACACACACACAAATACACAGTACATAAACAGCTATTCACATAAATGCTACATTGCTGCAGATATGAAAATGAAACAAAGGAGGTGAGTGTTGTAACTTGTACTTTAATAAGTACACCTTATTTTTATGTTTTTTTAATGATTTCATCCATCTAATACACCTATTATGGAAGGAAGAGATACTTTGAGCTGATTTAATATCATGAGGAATGTTATTAAAAACAGGAGCACCTGAAAATCAAAAGCTATTTTTGAATAGCTCGTTTTTATGCCCTGGGTACTTTGAGATTATGAGCTTTTAATGATCTTAGATTTGGGGTACCAGTAGATTCTTTTTGCTGGAAAATGGTGTTCATATAAATGGGTGCAGATTTTGTAGATACAGTATATATCATTTTAACCTTCCTAAACAATATTCTTTCATGCATTTGTACTACTTTGATTGTAAGCATTGCATCTTGAACATTATCTATTTGCTGATTAAGAATTAATTTACATGCCCTCCCCTGGAGTCTGGAAATTGTTCTCATATATGTAGCAGATGTGTTCCCCCAAACTATATTACAATAGCCAATATGCAGTTTAATGCAATGTTGTAAAAAGCAACTCTGCGCTGTAATGGAATAAAGGCCTTGATTTTCTTTAGAAGCGAGAGATAAGAGTTTATTTTGTTTAAAATATAATTTGTATGAAGAGACCATTGCAACTTAGCCTTCAAATATGCCACAAATTTTATAAAAACAAGCCATTTTCATATGAGTGCAGTATATCAGTTTGCAATCTTGCTTTTTTCAGCCATGTACTTATCAGCAAAACGTTTGTTTTGCATGTATTGATCATATGATTTTCCTTGCACCATATTTGAAGTCTGTTGAGGGCAGTTGGAAGGTTTTTCTCAACTTCAGCTTGATTGATTTGAGCATCAGACAAGACTGCATCTTTTATTTTTAGAGGTAGGTCATTTATGACCAGAACAAATAACAAGGACCCTAAGACAAAACCTTGTGGTACTCCACAACTTATCATTTTATTTTCAGATAGGTGTGCATTTATTGTTACCTGTTGAGGTCTTAATTGCTCAAGGAACCACTTAAGAGTATATATCTACATTGATAAATTTGTTAAACTTTTAAAGAAGAATTTCATTATCTGCTGGGTCAAAAGTCTTTCGAAAAACAATCAGTATCATGTCAACTAACTTTCCTTCATCTAAGACTTTCAGCCACTTGTCAATCATAGAGATAAGTGCAGTTTCACAAGAATGATCTTTTCAAAAGCCAGATTGATTTTCATGAAGTAGATTGTGATTGTTGAGATAGTTAAAAAAAGAACTATGTACATGCATTTCTAGTAATTGGGAAAGACATGTAAGATTTTATATCGGTCTATAGTTGTTTACATTGTCTTTTGATCCAGCTTTATGTAGTGGTGTTACCTTGGCAATTTTCCAAGATTGTGGAAATTGACTTGTTCTCAAATTGTGATTACATAGAAAGGTGATACTATCAACAACTGCAGCAGATGCAGCTGCCTTAAGAAGTCTTGGACCTATCATGTCAAGTCCTTTAGATTTAGAAACAGCCATGTGTTTTAAGTAAATCAAAACAAACATGGAACTCATTTCCAGAATTTCAAATTTAGTATGATTTTGGAAGATTTGTGGAACAAATACTTTTTATTTCTGAATGATCCGAGCCCGGCTTTTGTTCTGTAATTTTAATGTTTACAAAGAATTCATTGAAAATATTTACAACGTTATCTGGATCATAAACATGGCTACCATCATTAATTGGTGGTGATATATCTGTCTTATTTTTACACTTAACTGCTCCTAATTCCTGAAAAATTGTCCAGATAGCTTTGGGGTTGTTTTCTTGTCATCAAGAAGTTTTTGATAGTGGTTTATCTTTGATTGCTTAATCATTTTGCTTTCTTTATTTCTCCAGGTTTTGTATTCATCTTCATCACAGATTTCAAGTGGTCTCGTCTTTTCACAGTATCTAATATGTTGCGGTGAGCCAGTCAGGTTGATAATCATACTTCACTCTATTGTCTTCAAAGGTGCATGTTTATTAACAACTTCCAAAAGTAGATTTGACCCAGTGCTTAATATATCATCTGTATCATAAAATAAACTTTTGATAGTGTCCCAGGGGATTTGCTCTAAATCATTTAAGAAATTAACATTATTGAAAGTTTTAAAATACCTGTATGTGATGGATTTATGAACATTCTTTTCTCCTACATTTTTTGTATTCTTTCTTTTGAGACAAAGTGCAAAATGATCACTTTAGCCGCTTTTTGGAACAGAAATTCTTGAAGGATTTTCTTGTGTATTTGTGTATGTATGGTCTATAAGTGTTTTTGATTTGGATGCTACCCAAGTGGATTCATTAACTAATTCTGAAATACCAAAAGGTTCAGCAAAATGCAATGAATATTTCTTTATTGTTCATGTGTTATATGTGCAATAAGTGATGCAATGGGTTTAATAACCTAAGGTTAAGGTCAAGGTGAAAGTCTTTTTGGAGCCTTCTAGTGTTACCTAATGCGAGTCAGTTTCTAGCATTGTTTAATATTATGTTTCTAAGGGTAGGCATTAGACTTTTAATCAGATTCAAAAGTATACATGGGGCATCATTGAGGATGATGGATCCAGGTGTCAAAGGTCAAGGTTACAGAATGAATAGGTTTAATGTCAAAGAGTCAAAGAAGTTATATGGTTCTCACTTAGTTAACAGTTAGGAAAATAAACTACAAATAAACCATCAGCATCGTCGTCACATTTGTTGTTTGAATCATTGTCATTGTTTCATCATCATTATCATCATCATTATTAATGTAAATTTGATTGCCATTGTCATTTTCATCTTCATCCTAATTATTATAATCTTCTGTATGATCATATTACTTTGGGTCATTATTATTTCTCAAAATTCATTCTTGCCAATACTGCAAAATTCTCCATTTCCAAATCAACACCTTGGTTATTAAAATCCCCCAAAATAATATTTGATCTTTGCCATTACAAAAGTTCTCTAAGAATATTCTCATTTTCAGAGTAAATTCAATGAAATAACAGCCTCCTATCATATCCATTTGTCTCTGTATACAGATGGTTCAAAAGATGGAGACAAGATTGCAGCTGCCATTGCAACACCCCACAGCATCCTCTCAAGTCAATTACCAGATAAAGCCTTTGTTTGTACCGTATGAATTTACAGCCATACTATATCTTTGAATTATATCAAAACCTCTGAAAAGCATATTTTGTCAGCTTTTTGGATTTCCTTTCCTTGCAACATCATACAATCTTGAAAAAGTATTTTGTACTGTTGGCTGCAAAGTCACATTAGTATTAAGGATAATGAAAGAGCAAATAAAGCAGCCCAAGTACTGCAGTCACCAATTTCTGAATGGATTATATGAACTTAAAATATTATATAAATCGTCATGTTCTGTCAGCTTGGCAAAATATGTGGAATGAAAACTCCACAAACAAACTTCCAAACGGCAAACCCATCATTGGAAAGTGGCACCCCACATATTGAACAAATCATAGAGATGACGTGGTATTGTGTTGATTCCTTATGAGACACATATGCCTCACAGCAGAACACATTCTTGTCGAGCGTATTGACTTCAACACTGAGGTAGCAGTTTGTTATTTATGTAAACTCAATTAAAAAGCGTTTTGATGATGTACACCAGATAAAACCTTGGCACTTTTTCAAAGTATGTGGTTTATTTACAAATTTTGACCTATACTTTTTAAGGATCTTACCTTTTTAATTTATCTTTGATTTTAATTACCTTTTAAAGAATTTTAAGTGTTCACTTTTTATTTGGAATGGTTTGTCTTTCTTGAGGTTTTAACAACTTCAATCTTCATGATTTTATAACTTAACATTTAATTGACACTATATAGACAGGATTGTGCTGATGTGTCATTAAACACTATTTATACATACCTCCTGGAATTTATCTTCATGATTTATCATTCAATGTGTTATTTTATGTTAGGCAATTGCACAAAACTTAAAAAATATTCAGATTTTTCATCTCATTTGAGGAAATATACAGTGTACATTGTAACAAACACAAAAAATTACATGATGCAAACTATGTTTAAGAACCCTACCCATTCGCATCCAGAGGTACATGTATGGAGATGTGACAGGGGCATCCAAATGTAATTATATTGAAATTCAACAGATGCATCAAAAGCCACTTGCATTGAAATTTGGTAGGGGCATCCAAATGATCTTGTATGAGGGATAGGGTTATCAAGCCCGCACGTTGATAACAATCTTTGTATACTCAAAATATATGTGAATCCTTTTTCTGAACACAAATGAAACTTGTACAGTAAAGCTGATCCTTTATTCAAAACTTAATTCTGGTCTATTCAATTGTTACATGATCACACGAGACAATTCTATTGGAAATATCAGCAATATAGTACTGTTATCACTTTTTCCATACTCTTTAGCTTGAAATGTTCATACAACACACTCTTTATTGCCTAAAGTTGCAGGAGATCATGAGTGTGGTTCATGTAGATCCTTTTTAACTTTGCAGTTTGGATATCAGAAACTGTGTTGCATGGAGCATCTGAGTTATTTTATATGCTTTGAATATACTAAATAAATCAGTTTGTAAATTCTTTGCAATTTGTGTCAAAAAATAAACCTCATGTCAAAACCACTTCCAAGTTGACAGTTTTGAGCTCTACATGTCAAAGAAAACTTATCTATTATCATGATGTGCTATCATATTTCTTTGTTTCTTGCATTTCAAATTGTACAAAATATCGTTGGAAAAGAAATTATGTTTAACTTATACGTACCAAATGGAAAGAATGTGTATGTCTTCTCGTTTGATCGATACACACTATATAAGTTGAGTGAAACTCACTCCATATGTATTTCAGTACAGCAATCGAAAACGAAAGCACATCAATAAATATCAGTCTGTTGGATCCCATTATTGAATGCTTTCAAAAGCAAATGACATATAAGAACTGCCAAATACTGTTAGAAGAGGTGGTATATTGTACAAAATGGAGGCAGGGTCTTTGACTCATTTCCCAAGCCAGCTATTTCCCACAACCCAATTTACCATATGAATCATTATACAGTTGTTAATGTTGTGAAATATTAATATGCATATTACCCGTATTTACCGTATATCTTGGGACAAGATAAAATAAATGATTTTTTTCCTGTCCCATAACTTATGGTTAAACTTTTTTCCAACTAGATCATATGTCCCAAAACTTAAGAACCGAAACAAATTGTGTTGAATTTGCCGCCCCCTCCCCCCCCCCAGCACTTCATATTACAATAAGGTAGGTAAATTAATCGTTTATTTGATAATAAACTGAAATAAACTAACCTTGTACTGTTCTCATTTATTCCTCTTTTTTGTTCTTCATAAGCAATTTATGTATAAAAGACACAAACGTATCCACTATCACTAACGTATCCACTAACACCACATGGTCCGGTAATGTAGAGTACCGGTCATGTGTATCGCTTATGTCAGGTAACAACATTGAGACATTGTCTTATTGACGTGAATATAGATAAACGAATCATGTTTGGTTGTCCTCAAAAGTTTGAATACCGGTATATTATCAAACTGAAAATTGGATCCAGCAAAATCACAAACAATAGAAAGAGAGTGATGGAAAAATAACCGATTGCTTGAATTCACCAGCAATTCACGCATGATCCGGTGTATGGTGCAAAATAACCAAGAGTGTATTATATCCAGGATAGCAATATAACAATATTTCGCAAATAAAAATCATTATTAGGAAATACATTCATTGTAAGAGCAAATGACAATATTTTCGCTAGCATGTGATACAGAACGTATTCTTAAATACAATTAATGCCGTGTATACTATTTACCCTGCAGACACCAATGCCTGTTTGTATCAGTTATGATTACAGATGGCAAACAATAGAAGACCGGATGGTGAATAAACACAGCTGGTAGCAAGCAATAAACTCATTGTTTCAACTTACCAGTAGGATATCAAATACAAAGTTTATTTTATTACAAAGCAAGCAGACCCTGGAAGCCGACTTTGGATTCTTTTAAGTGTGCAGATTTTTTATATACAAAGTCAGCCGACTAAGGGAAGCCGGCTTTGGTTTCTTTTTAGCAGTATTCACAGGAATTTTGAAAATAAATTGAAACAGTGAAAAAGTCGGTGTCTGTAAGTGACACTTTGAGCATACATTGTGAAATGTACCGGTATTAGAGGATTTGCCGCAACTGAACAGGTGTCAATTGTGCGGCATGATCACACGAAGTTCAAATACATTCTGTCAGCTGAATATAGGACTCTACTTGGCACTGAGCAAGTATCAACTTTGCGGCTCGATCAAAGGGTTGGGAAAACAAAGTGAGGCTGCCTTTACAAGCTAAGGGATTTGCACTGGCAAATAACTGAGGAAATATTACTTGAGAATTAGATCTGGCTTATGAAAAAGGCAAATTTAAATCAACTCAAAACTTGTATTGCATCAAATAGTGTTTATACAGCAAAACAAAATATAATACAAGTACGGGTTGCTCGGACTTGTACGTATTTTGTACGTAGTGCAAACATCTAGTCTCCTATATTTATCCATAGATTTATCAAATTTTTTTCTTCAAAAGTTTGCAGTTGAGAAGGAAAGTGTAAACAAACAACACGGACAGCCGTTTTTATTTTATTTATTTAATAAAATATATGTTTGAGTGCATTTATTTTACCAGCTAAGCATCGATATTATGATTCAAAAGGTGTCCCAAAACTTACGACTCGAAAAAAACGATCTGTCCCAGAACTTACAGTGCACAAAAAAATACTTTAAAAATTAATTTATGGTGTCCCAACATATACGGTGTCCCAAATTATACGGTAAATATGGTAATTGAACACAATTAGGGCGATGTGTAAAATGTTTTATGCATCTGCATGTTAGCAGCTAGCATTCATAACCTCAATAATAATAATACTACTAATAATAATAACTTCTTTTGATCCATTGTTTTTGTATTTCTCTTTCAGAGCAACAAAAACAAATAATTTAGAGATTTACCATAAAAAAATTGTCAAGACAAGACTTGAAATGCATAAATGGAGTTATGTTATTCTGTGGTAATTAGAGACAACATTCATTGAAGTTGGCAGAGCCCTATGGTAATTGTATTGTCAAACCATCCATCCATCAGCAATATGGTTTCCACGAGATGACTTTAGAATTTGTATTTTTCAATCTAATTTAGCTTTATATTGAAGACGTTTTATTTTTATATTCCAAGACATCAGTTAGGTTATTGCTTTGTGTCAGAAACACACAGTCAATACCTGGTTTGATTGGGCAGAGCCTGCTTTAGGATAATTTGCCTTAAAGGCTTTTTGCCCAGCAAATACATGCTGTGTGTATTTTGATTCCAAGATATCATTAGTGGAGTTGTGACCCCATTGTTTTGTCCAAATCCAAAACTTTGGTTTCAGCAACATAATTTTATAGTCTGTTTTATGCACTTTGACTTGATATACTATTAATATAGCAGAAACAACACATGGGAAATGTAAAACTATTTATGCTGATTTGGGTTGAATAATAAAAATTACCTATACCATTTTAAGTTGCAAGTTTTAAAATATCTTTTTTTTTGTTATCAGCATTTTTACATGCATCTATCATAACAGGTTGTCCATACATAAGGAGCAGCCAATAACAAGGATGCCTTGTCTAATAATAGCAACCATGTACTAAGTGTAGGTAAACCGGCGCAATGGTTATGACCAGCACAGTGAATAGTCGTATGCACATTATGACAGGTTAACCCTGCATAGCAGCCACTCATGTCGTGACCTTATTTTGTTAAATTCACTCAGAAACACAAGTGTCCTAATTCCCCCAAATTGCTTAATTTTGAGCTAATGGTGTATTAGACAAATATTTACCCAATACCTTACAAAATTCTAAAAATATATTCAGGAATTTATCCAAGGCTAACTTAACTTAGAATTGGCTCAAAATCATGTGGAAAGTAAAGTTTTGAAGGAAAAGGAATTTTAAGGCCAAGCAAGAGATACCAAAATGGGATATACCAAGAATTGTTTGATTTCAATTAAATATGGGAATCCGGTCTAAGACCTTTAATGATTTCATTTTTCATTTTTTTGACACCATCATTTCAGGAGTAATGGCCCCTGAAAACTGTCGTTCAGTCTGTGGTTTCCACAAGATAACTTTACCAAAGATTGTTGGATTTTAACCAAATCTAGCATGCAGTTTTATAGTGATGAGACCTTGAATGAGTTTTCTTTCCAATGACATCCAAGTAATCATATATAGGCGTTATGGCCTTTTATTGCTAACTTTGGTTTCTGCAGCACAACTTTACCTAGGATTGCACTTGATTTCTATCAAATTTGGCATGCAATTTCACACTGTTGAGATCTTGAACGAGTTGAATTTTGAGCCATCTCCTTTCCATGAGATTGATTGTTAGGCCAGCTACTGTCCATGGGATTAATGTGAGGCTATCTACTATCCATCAGATTAATTGTCAGGCCATCTACTGTCCATGAGATTAATTGTTGGACCATCTACTGTCCATGGGATTAATTGTGAGGCCATCTGCTGCTCATGATATTAGTTTTGAGGTCATCTACTGTCCATGATTAACTGTCAGGCTATCTGCTGTACATTAGATTAATTGTCAGGTCATCTTCTAGTATCTATGGGATTAATTGGGAGGACATATACTGTCCTTGAGATTAATTGTCAGGCCATCTACAGTTCATTAGATTAATTGTCAGGCCATATACTGTCCATGAGATTAAGGGAGAGGCCAGCTACTGTTCATGAGATTAAGTGAGAGGCCATCTACTATCCATGAGATTAATCATGAGATCATCTACTGCCCATGAGATTAATTGTTAGGTGCAATATCAGTAATTAATGGAGTGATGGCCCATATTCGTCAAGCCCACCTTAGAGGGACATGAGACATAGCAGTCAATTTTCAAGTAATGGCCGCAGTGGCATTGTCAACAGTTTGTTAAGGTTATTAATTTGCATATATTTTCTAAATTCCTCATCAAGTTTGGCATGAATCACTATAGTGCTGAGACAATTCATTCTACAACAAGGCACATTATCTGGTCAGCTCAATCGCAGGGTACTAAAGTGATTGACTCAGCTGTAGGGCACTGAATGGATTGACTCAGCTGCTGGAATATTCCTCCTTATTGACTCTCATGTTTGATGTCTTCCTCGTATCGACTCTGGCATAAAACACATCCACCAAATGATTCAGGAAAAGCCCACTCATTGTATCAGTTCAGTAGTTCAGAGGTCATCTTGCTTGAATGTTTGCCCTATTTTTCCCCAGTAAACTACCTTGTAAGAGACTCTCTCCTGATTGGTTTGATTTTGCACAGTGCTGCCTTATCAGTTTATAATTGATGTAGTACCTGCTCACATGATCAATTATGTTTGTCTTGCCAGTTTATTTTGTATTTTTAAAAATGTGTTAAATTCAAATCAAGACTTCTTTGATCCTCTAATACAGTTGTGCTAGCAAGCTTTCCTCGATGTTATCATATATCACCATTGTGACGTATCTTCGTCGGATTTGGGGTGGTGACGATATCAACAAAATAGATTGGTGATATCATATAAATACATTTCAAGCTGCACACTGCAGTACATGGCACTAATGCAGAGTAGCATGTTTACCAAAATCAGCTATGTCCTCAGCACATTAGGATATTTTAATTGACACATATTTGTCTGATAGATAAATAGCAATAATCCAGAGGTAACAAAATTGAATATTCTGTGATACGTACCCCTGGATTTGGTATATGTCCTAACATATGTATTCAGTGCCTGTTTTAGATAATTGTATTTATCTGAAATAGTATAAACATTCTAATATGATCACGATATTATCATTAAACATGTGGCAGTACATTGATTCAACTTTAGGTTCATGATAACATCACAAGAGGGCACCCAATCAAATATACAGCATAGACAAATCTTCCACTGCAGATAGTGTCAGCCAGCAGATCAGGATCTATGATTTTCCTGGTACCTGTGATTTCAAGCACATAGAGTAGAGCTTGATCAGCTGGCGCATCATGCAATGGCAAATCTGAATGTACACAGTATAAAACAGTCTGGTACATGTTATATATGTTTAAATACAGTATGCATACGACTTTTTAGACTACCGTATATACTTGTGTATAAGCCAATACCAACTGCAAACGGCATCGGCTCGGATCTGCCGTCACATAATGCAGCGGCAGATTTGGTTATATGGAGTTTGTAAGGACTAATCAGTGGAATAAACAACATCTACCCTGATCTGCTGGCGCATTATGTGATGGCAGATCAGGGTCTATGTTGTTTGCATTTGTACCCAGAATACACGAGTATATATGGTAGACTGTATGGATGTCGATCACGAAGGTATAGCATGTTCTTATAGCGTCTTGCCAATCCGGCTCTTCACCCATGTAACCAACCACTTCATTCCAAAGTTGTTGATTCCTCATTGCACAGGTGTGGGTCTCTTGACAATTTGTATGCCTCTACTTTATTCTATGCCAGAGTTACTCTTTATTGTAGTATCTATACTACAATTCTCCATACTTTAATAATTGTTATCAATGAACACTTTAAGAATAACTTGTATTTCACATGTTTGATCTAATGCACTTATCTTGTTCAAATGCAATAATATCAGAAAATGCAACAAAAAGCCATCTTATCACGTTGAATCACTTGTAAAGAAGTAAATGACTCATCTTTCCCTGCTATATTGGGGTGGGTGGATGTATATAGAATTCCCAAGGTCAGTCTGTGTATAACAAATTTCATTCCTACTCAAAACATTTTGAAGGAAGAACTTAATAGATTTAACAAAATTATACATATGAAAGCCTAAATGCCAAAAAGACTTGATAAAGTTTGATGTTCATGTTTTTCAATCCAATCAAAATTTTAATGAGTTCTAGATTACATTTAATTTAAAAGTTTGTCATTTCATCTTTGACAAGGTTTCTACAGTTATATCACATTGGCAGTGTCACCTGTGTCACTTAGACACAATTTTAGTTTCTCAATCAGATTTCTACTTGTTGAAATGAATATCTCACCTAAATGCATTAGTGAATTTGTTTAAAAATGGACACAAATTAATTAAATCTGTATGGCCAAGTTTTCTGTCTAGGTCAGTGTTCAGGCTGTTGTGAGGTATTCATGTTACACGATAGTTCCAGTTTAAGGGGAAATTTCAAAATACTTGGTACATGAGCCAAATTATTAAAGAAGAAATACCTGACTCAAAACTCAGATCTTGAAAATCCAAGTTTCATTCCTCACCATGACCATCACACCTTGGTTGTTTTGCATCTAGGTCAATTTTCATGCACCATAGTGAGGCATCCTATCTCCATGGACACATTTCTAGTTTAATGAGAAACTTAAAAACACTATGCCAAAGATCCTGACTCAGAACTCCGATTTTGTAAATAGAAGTTTCCTATTCCACATCAATTCATCCTAGATAATTAAGCTTTTTGTTTTGTTGTTGCTGATTTAATAGTCAAATACAGGATGTAAACAAAATGATATAGTGTATAGGTTGATAAAATAGCAACAATTAGTTTGAAATTTATAAATATCTAGCAAGTGTAAAAAATTGGTCTTCACTGATGATTGTGGTGTAAATAGGAAAAGCAGCAATGTGTATTAAATTTAAAACTGACTGAAATACATAATGTTGTTATTCCAATGCTATTTAAAAATGTTAGAGAAACCACATTTCCATTGATATGCAGTTTGAGATATCTGATCTGAATGCTGTGTACTGGACCAATTACACCATATTTTATTACACCTGTTCAAAGAGTGTGTGTTTAGTGGGTTTAACGCCATTTTTCAGCACATGATAGGCTATATATGGCGGCCAGTATATTTGGTGGAGGAAGAACCCGGGAAAACCCAGAAAAGAACCACTAACCCACACGAAGCTACTTGCAAATGTTCTCACATACTCATGTTGGTCGAGCCGCGACTCGAATCCACGCAGACAGAAGTGAGATGTCAGTGATAAGTAAAGGCGAGCGCCTTAGACTACTCGGTCACCTGGAGCCCCACCTGGTCAAAGAGAACGATTCATGATTCAGTGTTTAAGTACTTACAAATTATTCTCTTTCGAGTTACAAGTCTAAAAGAATTATTCTAAACCAGAGCTCTCTGTAGGATTTTGAAAATTGAAGCCAAATATCCCCAAAAATTTAGATTGCAGTTTCTAGAAAACTGTAGACTTAATTCTCAAAACTGAAGGTCAAGGACCAGAAACTGAATCAACTCTAACTCTTATAACAGACAATCTTGCACATATATGTGAAATATGAAAAAATATGTCAGTAAACATTTAGGAATATGATCAAATTAATTTTAACCTTTTTTTAATTTCCAGGACCCTATGCCCCAGGTGGCCGAGTGGTCTAAGGTGCTCGCCTTTACCGATCACTGCCATTTCATCTCTGTCCGCGTAGGTTCGAGTCTTGGGCTCGGCCAATGTAGTTATGTGAGAAAGATTGCCAGTAGCTTCCCATGGTGGTTCTTCCCGTGATTTTCCCGGGTTCTTCCTCCACCAGATATACTGGTTGCCATGTATAGCCTATTATGTGCTGAAAAATGGCGTTAAACCCATAAAAACTAAAAACGAGGGCCCTATATTTTTTCAGATGTATATGTTAGAATAGATTCACACACAGATCTTAGATAAAAAGCCCACATTCATGAACTGAACTAAACAAAAACAAGATATTTTGGAATGTGACAGTTATATTTTTACATGTCTCATTTACAGAGATTTGTGGGTTTTTTTTAGATTACAAATGAAAACATGGGTAGCATAGAAATTGGAGACCAGAAGCCTCCACATTTGTGATCTGTAGAAACAACAGCAAATGAATTCTCATTCATATTAGTGAGTGTGATAATATAAACTTGTTCTCATTTTTAGGAACCTCAGGGACTACCTCCCCCATATCCAGGAAGTAGCATTCCAGGGGCACCATCTCATTGGTCATGTCAGAAAGAATAAACAGTGCGGCATCAATTTTGAAATGAAAAGAGTATAAAGAAGAGTTCATCTGTGTAATTGGTTTATAGTATATTTTTAATTTATGAATTAGTTTAATTTTCCTGCATCATATTGTAAGAATCATATTTTAATCATGATTTTGCAATAAGAAATATATTTTCTGGTTCTAGACTGGATCCAATAAAGGAAATTATTGTATTATTGGTCAACCTAATTAGGACATACTTTGTATTTGCCCACTGATAAATTAAAGCCCAGATACAAACTTCAGTATTTATTCTCATTTGCTAGTGCTAAGGATGAACGATTGTGAGGAAAGCTAAATTGCTGGTTAATGTAATTAGACTAATTCATCAACACATCTTGGCATCATCATAACAGTCTTTATGTGATTAATTGATATTGCCCCAGTCGGCATAATGAAGTTTACCAGTACATAACGACAACCTGGCTATAATTACCACCTTTTTTCTGGTCCCTTGAGTGCACGTTATACACAGGTTTGAACGTAGACAATCAGAATATCATCTGATATTTTCTCATCATCTGCTTAGATAATTTTCAAAAAGAAAAATTACATTTCACAAGTTTTAAGCCAATTCAAAAATAATGTATTTTCCATTATATTTTGTCACGATTACAGTAGAATAGTAAAAGTGAAAATATTCTCATTGATCACTTTTTTGTTTTATTGTATTATATGAAATTTTTCTTTCTTCATTATGATTTCCAGCAATCTGATTGGTCAGGTCCTTTTGAATTTCTTTTGTTCATACCTCTATGAGCCAAAAAAATATACAATTTAGCTCCGCCCACTGGCACAACTTTATCCGACATTCGCATAGAATTATTTGTAAAATATTTGCAAGCTTCACTGATGTAATGATGGTTTACATCAACAATGAGGGCAATGCAATCATATCATGTTCCCTGTACAATACTGTGAATGAAAAAAAGAAAAACAAAAACATAAAAAACAAAACAAGAAGAAACAAACAAACAAATTTGAGATTCTGAAAATATAAACCTGAAAACTTTGATCGATACAAAATGTAGATAATCCACCGAGAGAGAGAGAGAGTGTGTGTGTGTGTAGCGGGTCCTGACATTCCAAATGTTATTCCAGGTTACATTCTGACCTGTACATTTTAACAGGGGCCTAAACGAAAAACTGAAAGAAGTTAACATTTTCTTCCATTGTAACTTAAATTTAAATAAATAACATTGTGTAGATTTTGAGAGTTTGAACTTTGCCATATTCTCCCTTGAAAATACGGTAGTTGAAACTATCCTTGTCTGTTGTTGAAAAAGTTATAGGGACACGATCAGCTGAAACTAGCTGAAACAAAAACTAAAGTAGTGTTGGGATTTAAACAGATGGTAAGCGTGTGTTTTGAATGAATTTAATATGGATAGGCCCGAATATACCGGAAAAGTTAAATATAAACTGGGTGAATCGAACTAGTTAGTTACAGACCAGATCAGAAAAGTATATCAAGTCACGCTAATTTTGCATGTGCCGCCTTTCAATCTCAATCTCTCTCTCTGTTTCTCTCTCTTACATACACACACACGAGGTTACATATATACAAACACACATGTCCATGGCTACAGTGGATCAAATATACATAGGTCTAAATTTTGTGAAGCTGCTTCATTTGACAAAATAATTTACAACTGCTTTGTTTTTCTTTTTTTTTTCTTCTTCTTTTTCTTGTTTTTTTTTTGTTTGGTTTAAAGAAAGATTCTTCATTGATAGTAATTACAAGTAGCCCCACACCCCGGGCTTTAGCTTCAAAAAGATAATTACTATCAGCTTTTATCTACCCTAATTGATTTAGACTAGAGTGTTTTTATCGCTTTGTGCATTCATGGGATCCACAAACAATGGTGATTCTCTCTCTCTCTCTCTCTCTCTCTCTCTCTCTCTCTCTCTCTCTCTCTCTCTCTCTCTCTCTATCTCTCTGCCAAATACCAAATAAAAAACTTTCTGTTAAGTAGATATATTTGTCATTTCCATTAAACTATAGACTATATTACAACAGTTAAGGAATACAACTTCTTTTTTAAATAGCGAATGTTGTACACTAGCTAGGTCAAGAAGGCAATACTCCCAAATTTTGAAATTGGGTAATACGGGTAAAAATAATGAATCAAATCGAAATTATTGTTGCAGTTTAATCATAAGCATATATGTCCAACATGGATTTCACTTTGGGTACTTGGAATATATAGTTCAGTGGAGGCTGCTCATATAATGACTTAATGACCGAAGGTAAATTTTACCTTCTTGACAGGCAGCAATTTGCCGTATTCTGATTGGCTGTATGCAAATTATGGATATTCATTGCTGTTTTGCAAGTATTCATGCACGGTTAGACCAAGGTAGAATGGTCTATTTACCACACGTTTTAAAAGAGTTTTCCTTATTTTGTCTTGATTAGATTTTAAATTTAATTATTAGGATTGACCAGTTTACTTTTTTTACGTTCACTGAACTATGAACCCCCCCCCCAAAAAAAAAAACAAAAAAAAAAAATGCAAATTTAAGTAGCATCCGCTTCGCCGATCATACAGTTTGCACAGCATTTTTTCGGTTCATACTTCAATGAACTTGAAAAAGTAAATGGTCCATCCCTAATTATACTTTGATTCAGTTTCAAAATTTGTCAGGTCATTGAGCTTGTTGCAACCAGCAATTAATTATGCAAATTGAGCTAATTAAATGTGTGCAATGCCGTTGTCTAGTTGCTTTTTCTCTTCTTGTTGTTTATGCTGTCAAATGTTTCATTTTTATAAATAGAATGTGTTCTGATTAGATTAGGTACAAAGAAATAAAAATACATCTTTGCTGATGTCATATACTCATCACAGCATGGAATGTTGCAATTTTTGCTGAATGTTTCTTATAGGCTTTATAACCATTATGTTAGATACAAAGCTTTGTTGGGTATTATATTTAAAATTCATGATATACAGCATTATTATTAAAATAAGGTTTAATTGCAGTATCTAATGTACATTTTAGCAAATCCATTCAAATATAACCAGTATTTAGTGCTTTATTTGTAGAAGTGGGATGTAGATTTTACCAGAGATATTTAACTTTCCCATCAGCTGACTTTTACTTATGATATATTATTTGTATACATCTTTAGCTTGAAAACAGATTAACTTGATGACAAAACATCATAATTACCATTCAGAACAAATTTCATGTCTAAGACTCTGACATTGTTTTGAAAATAGTAGCAATAAATGTATAACCCAACAGTATAAGAGTTACATTTCCTTGTTCATTTTCATAGTTATCCATGAATAATTCATGCCCAATTTTGAACTGTGCAGACCCAGATCTGCAGTCACACAATGGTCTAACAGATAATGCTCTATGTCATACAATCTTATGTTGTACGTCACATGATATGTTCTTGAGTTCCAATTTGATAATTACAGGAATTTATTTTAGAACAGTTTGTATTTCACCTTGATTCCGGGATACTGTTCCTGGCAACAGTCATTACACGTAATCAACTGGGCATTATTGCCATGCGTCAATATTGTATGATCTCACATGACGTCATGTGATGTAGTACATCTATTATTGCCTTCTTCTTTGTGAATTGTACTCCTACATTGTTGGCTGGTGGAATATAGTGTCCTCACTTTGGCTCAGGCACTATATTCCACGAGACATATTATCAGAGAATTGTATCAGTTCCATAAAACAACCTTTCACACAATCAGATTTAGGTCATTAACACATGAGTCAATTTTAATTGTATGAAATAGCTGGCTTAGTAAGAATGTATTTTGGGCAAGTGAAAACGTTTAGTATTTGCCTAACTGGACGAGTGGATTTTAGAGATTTGTCAGTTCCTACTATACAGTAATTTACTTAGTTAAAATCTCAGGATCATAATGAACATGCTTTTTACATTTAGTACATCACATAATTAATTCTCAAATTTTCAAATTCCAGTTGGTAAACTACAGGGATTTATTTTAGGACAATATGTATTTTGCCTTGATTCCACGATACTAGACCTGGTTACGTTCATTACACCTGTTTCAGAGGTCATTATTGCCATGTGGTGACACCATTTGAAGACATATATTGTGTTGTGAACTACTAAATCTATTAAGTTATTAAACAAGTAAGTTCTTGATTTCCAATTAGCTAATTACAGGGATTAATTTTAAGACATTATGTATGACCTTGCTACAGTCATTACCTCTGTTGCAGTGGACACTATTGCTATGCATCAACGTTATATGATCTCACATAAAGTCATGTGATGTACTAAAGCTAGTACGGCCTTCTTCCTTGGGAACTGTACTCCTACAGTGTTGTCCTTACTTTAGCTCAGGCACTATACCCCACCAAATAATGCTATAGGAGAACAGTACCTTCGAGAGAAGGCAATTCTAGAATATTAATATTGGCAAGTGAACAGTGCAGGTATTGATCTGCCAGAGCATTATATAAACACATTATTATTATAGTATGTTATCATGAAAACTGTATCATCTCAAGTGTCTATGTGATAATGGATCTCATAGGACACAAAACAAAACATTAAGTGTGATCCGCTGATGTCCAATACTCATGACAGACAATGCAGCTTTCATGATCAACATATTATAGTGATTATACTTGTATTATATACTCTTAAAGAATAAATATTTATTTTATTTATGGCATAAGAATGTTATTAGTAGATGATGAGTTGCTACATAACGCATATGGATATTCAGTCCTATTACTGGATACACAACACTAAGCTGGATTTTCTCGGTATCAGTGTCAATAATTTGAATCCTCCTTTATTTTGAAACATTTGTTTATAAACTTGGTTGAGAGTGTTGCTGGAATTGAGCTATGTGCAAGAAGCATTTGACCAATTTCACTATTCAATCCAGATGCAGATGATATGAAACTCAAAGATGGTCTGCTATTTCCTCGTGACAACTAGTTGGTAATTCTGTATGCTTCTGAATGTTGCGACATAGGCTTAAAGTTGTATTGTAGTATGAAGTTTGAAACTGTGCATAACTATTTGAATAATATACTTCTCTTTGTGCTATAACTAATGTTAACTTCTCAAGAATTTGGTGGAGTTGGATAATTTGTTTCATGCCATTAAGTAGTTCCAAGTTTTCAGACTGTGGTGCTATGGAATCAGAAAATACTTCTGTTCGCCTACCAGTTCTCGTCAATAATAAAATAATTATTTCACTTTTCAAAATCAAATTTCAAAATATTCTCATTGCTTAAACATATAAAATTAGTTTACCTCTTAATTCAAAACAAACTACTGCATATATCTTGACATATAGGCCATTTCTACAATAGCATAATTTGGAGCACATTACCTTACCAGTGAAAACAGTTCTAGTCATCCACTTTTAGAGCATTATAATATATTCATTTTTCGATTGATTTGTTTTATTTTCTGTGATGTGTTTATACTTAATTATCTTGGTAGTGATATTTATGTCAAGATGGTATGTTAATCTATAAAAGACATAGCTCACATCAGTGGCTGTCCAAATTTGTATAGACTTATGAATCTCAGAATAATCTTTATGCTTATGTTACCATGGAATAAATACATCTGCTATGAAAATTTATTTCTTAAATGCGTACATTTATTTAGTCGTCCACGACCTGTACATGTAATAAAAGAAGTGTCCTTTATTATGTCAACTTATTTCTATTCTGTTTCACATACAAATTAGCACCTGTTTCTCTCCAACTCCTCTAATCCCCACCCTCCCAAAAAGCTATGTAAACAAGATGAATTCATTACATTCAGGTCTTGTTTTTAAATAAATCTGTTTACAAGTTGTTATTGATTATTGATCTTCAGACTAACTTTGAAAGCCATAAAGACCTAAAAAAAACCCGCAAGTAATTGAAATTTCAAAAACAGTACGTTTTGAGAACCATGACAAGATCTGGCTCCTGATGATTGTGTGCCAGTAGTAGGTGATACAGATACCCACATCATATTGTTGGAAAATGATTAGTTGGACTTGTGTATCATATAATAAAATGGCATATCTGGGTATATGTTGTTCACATTCCCGTACACATTTTGCAAGGGTATTTATTTTCATTAATCCTGCTGACATAATCTCCTTTGTAAACAAAATTGTATTCACATAAATTATCTATATACACAAGTACAAGAATTAACTCGTGTACCCATTTAACTGATGAAATTTACTTTATATTTATGTTTTGATGTGGATACTTGTACAGGTTCTGTTCTAGAATGCGTGATTGCAGGAATCATGCTAACTTCTTAAAAACATGTAAAATATTCAACTGAATGCATGGAATTCCTGCACAATATTTGCAAGCCCTATCTTATGTTTTCTTCAGTAAATATCCACATATTAAAAAAACGAACATTTTATTCAAAAGGGAATACAATACTACCCACAATTTTCAGTTCTAGAATAGATCATGCCGATAAACAAAGATATATTTCAATTGTACATTTGTAAATTATAGCTATAACAAGCCAACATTCTTGTTTTGCAGTGGAGCTGACTATCAGTTTTGCAAATTTCAGGTTCCATTTCGGTCTCATATTCTCTGTGGTATTGGATCAAATCCTAGCCCCAAAACCGTACCTATAGAAGTGTAGGGTATCTCTGACTTTTAAGGTCTTTATTTTTTGTTTTCTTTTTCGTTTTATGTAAGACAATATAAAATGATTGCAGCATCATATACTATACAAAATCACTTCCCAAAGGCTTACTGATGGTATATATACAAAGTAAATCACACATATTAATTACTTATACAATAATATTAAATATAACAAATGATGTGAACAAATGAAACTATATATACTAGTACATATTTATACGAAAGGGATAGAGCGAAACAAAAAGAGGGAAAATGGAGCAAAAGTTGAAAATGTAATAATTTGTGCAATGTACATTTTATGCTGATAATCAACATTAAGTTTTTCTGTATGGTCACAAGCACTAAACCCTTGGAGGGATACCTGTCATACTCAGTTGGAACATCCATGCCTCTTTCTGAAAGAGACTCAGAAGTAATCATAGTGCAACTTTCCATATGTTGGTGGACACGTATCTGGTGAGATGTACGTAGAACAGATTTATATCGTATACAATTATAGTTGAAAATAACCCTCAACGACGTTTCATCCTTCAATGAAATACCTGTTCTTTGAACTGTTATTATTATTCCAGGAACATTTAATGAAAAGAGAATGGAAGAAATCTGGTTTGAGTAATCTCAAACTACTGCTTACATTGCAATTAGTGATGATGTATCGTCAAAAGGTTGTAACATCAAATAAGTTATTATGTTATAATAACAATGAAGGACATGAAGACAGATTAAAATTGCTACTATTTACATCCAATGTCAGTTTCTAGCATGCGACAGAAAAGGCCAAGAACATTCTGAAATAATGTTATACTTGGACTGTAGAATTGGGAAGTTTCCCTTTTCATATCCATGCACCCATACTCTCTCTCTCTGACCCTCAGGCAAGGTCAGGGTCATTTGAAAAGCTTTTGTTGTATATGGTCATAAGTCCCAAATCTTAGGAGTGTTAGTTATCATATCTGGACTGATGAATTAGGGAGCTTTGTACTTTTGTATCCTTCCTTCCCAACCCTCTCTCTGATGCTGATGCAAGGTTAAGGTCATTGCAAATTCTTGGATAAGTTTTTGGTTAAAGTTTGTGTGTATGGTCATCAATCTTAAACCCATGGAAGGGATGGCTATCTTACATGGACAGTAGAATTAGTTAGCTCTGGTCTTCCATATGCATGCACTCCTACCATCTGTCTGATCCTTTGTCAAGGTCATTTGAAAGTAAAAACATAAATGTATCCATATCAGATAGGGGTACAACGAAGACATATAAGTCCTTGGCTTTTTAGTTTTTATTATTGCAATAGATAGTAAAAGGTTGAATTTTACTTAAGCTTATGTTATATATGTGGAGGGGACATACAGTGTTACCAATATCCATCCTTTACATACAGTCCTGTTACCTCATGTCTAATCTGTCACAAACTATGTTTCCATTTAACAAGTTTTGTAAGTTTTCATGGATTAACACCAAATTTGGTATGAAGCTTTACATTAAAAAGTGACCTAGGTCAGGTTTGATTTTCATAATTTTTCAACAAAGCTTAATGAAGTTATGGACCTTGTTTGAATTAGAACTTTGCCATCAATCACATCATCCGTATTGTATGGACATAGATATTGTCTAATTCAATATTAATACTAGTCAAGCTTTCTCGGGGTGTCATGAGATTTAAATTTACAAATAATTCACATAACTATATCCAGTTTTTTTAGCATATTGAATGCCCATACTTGCCTTATTAGAGGAACTATGTTATAATGAAAGTTCTTATAGTGAGGGAGTGATGTACATGTATATGTATAATTGTTTGTAACAATAGGACACACACAAAAAATAATGTATAAATTCATTTCTACACTAGACAAACCATCGGCATTATTAATCTTTTATATTCACAGCCATGCCACAGAAATAAGAGGCAAAACATGAAGTCAGCATATTCTTGTATAAAATTAAGGGACTTGTTCTTCATTGGTCCCCCAATATTAAGTCCCTCAGTATACCACCGCATCTCTTATGAGAAAGGTATGGCTATGTATCCATTAAAGCGATGTTTTATCAGTACCTCTTGAACTATTTGATCTACTGTTACATTTTTCGCAGGTGGGAACCAATTATAATATAATTTTACATCACTAAATACTAATTTTTTGTGCTTGTAAGTACTATTATGACAGAGTTTTGTTGGAAGATCCCTTAGTATAAAGCTTCATGACTTATAATTCACTTAATTTTTATGGCTGCCATTAACAATGTTATAAAGAGTAAGCACTGTACATAGATAGGGAATATACATCAGTAAAAATACTATATATGAGACACGATTGAAATTCACGTGTATCACATGCATTGCCTTCACATGTGTCTCATATGAAAGGAGTCACATATGAATATCGTGCATGTTGAAACACATGCGTCCCATGTAAGACACATTAAGTTTTTACATGTTAGGAACATGCATGTGAACCGCATGAGAAACACGAGTGTGAACCAGATGATATATATGTATAAAGTGCTCATTGCATGGTCATGTATGAAGTGTATGAGACACATGTAAATTTTATAATAGACATGTAAACCGCATGAGAAATATGCACAAAGTGCTCATTGCAGGACGTGCATGATGAGTTCAGAAAAGAATTACCCTCTTAAGACAAGTGAGTTATTGTTGCATTTCTTGCCAGTGTTTTGCGTTTATAAAGGAACTATACCAGGAATATTGCAAGCTTTAACTTCTTTTACTTCTTAAAGGCAGTAATACAAACAATATGACAGAAGATATTTGCTAGTTTTAAGTTTTCTTTTATCCCACTAATCCTCATTTGTTTTTTATTCACGAGTTTATCACGTTGTGTTTCCCCTTGTCCTTTCATTCACTCAAAATATTTAAAAGACGATCTCCAAAAGCTGAAAATATGTTGAGTTTTGGCAAAGGCTCTCTAAAAACCAAAGAATAATCCATGTAACATATACTATTATGAAAATATTATTTTCATAAGGATTGTACTTTTATTAAAAATGTTATAGCAGTACTTATAGGCTTGAATAAAACTATAAAATGATATATTTATAAATAAATTATAACTTCATATACCATGGTTGAAATATCAAGATGCTTTTGTTTTAATTCAAAACCTTATATAATGATATAAACCGTTCATTACGTTTTATATAAATTATATGAGAAAATATCTTACGAGGTAAGAAACTTAGCCAATCAGATGCAAGGCATCTCATTATTATACGCTGATCTCACTTATTATACGACCTGTCTATGACAATAATAATGTAGCTTAAAGCGGATCAAAATCTAATTCGAATCAGGTCTCCAGACTGGTAACACGTACAACCAATCAGATACAAGATTACCTCATCAACATGCGTAGTTCTTGATCATATTAGCCTATTTGCAAGTCTGATTAAAAATCAAGTCAGAAACACAGTCTCTTAAGTGGCAAGAAACTTGGTTAATTCCATGGAAGATCACTCATTAATAATTTTTTATCTTGTACAGAATAGCAAACAGTATATATCTTCATGATATAGGCTGATTTGGCAAGTTTGATACAAATATGATCAGAATATAGTCGCTAAAGTGTTGACAAGCTCAACCAATCAGATGCAAAATCACCTTATTGATATGCATTGAACGTGCTCATAGTTGTACTCATTCAAGAGCTTAAAGGTTTAAACCTATTGACCATGTTTGATCAACATTGAATCTACAGTCTCTCTAGAGTGGTAACAAACTTAGTCAATCAAATGCAAGATCACCTCATTATTATGCGTGGATACCTAGCATTATCAAACTCATGGATAATATAAGATTATATTTGAAGTTAGATGAAAATCAGATTTATAGAAATATACCTTCCAGAGTGGTAGGAAGCTCAGTTAGTCGGATGCAAGATCATCCCATTGATATGCGTAGATACCGCTCACTTTTCGAAATTGTCTGATATCTTGATGATGCCCATATTCCAGTCATGATCAAGATCGAACCAGATTTACGACTTTCAATGTAGTAACAAGCTCACCCAATTAGATGCGGGATCGATTAATTAATATGGATGGATTTTGATAATTGTGGATATTATCCAAGAACTTGATGACATAAGCATATATTCCAAGTGTTATAAAAATTAGTTCAAAAATATCGCTTTCAGAGGGGCAAAAAAGCCGGCCAACCAGAATCAAGATCTCCAAATTAATATGTGTGCATCTCGCTTAATATCAAACTTGTTAAAAATCTTAATGGTATAAGCACATACTCCATGTTTAAACAGTATCATATCAGAAATCTGGCCTTCAAGGTTGTAACAAGGTCAGCTAATCTAATGCAAGAATATCTCATTACTTTATGTGCATCTCGCTCATTATTGAACATATTAAAGATCTTGATGATATAAGCCCTTATTTCAAGTTTGAAATTGGATCAGAAATATGGCTTCCAGGTGGGTAAAACGTTTAGGCATCCGATGCCTCACCTCATTAATATCAGTAATCTCGCTCATTACTAAACTCCTTTGAGAACTTGAGAACTTAATGATATAAGCATATATTCCAAGTTGTATATAAATCATATCAGAAATATGGCCTCCAGAGTGCTAATATGCCCATTCAATCGTATGTAAGATCACCTTATTAGTATGCGGTTATCTTGCTCCTTGTCTAACACGTCAGAGATCTTAATGATGTAAACATATATTCCAAGTTGATCAAAATTGAATCAGAAATACGACCTCCAGAGTGATAACAAGACTAGCCAATTATATGCAAGATCACCTAATTAATATGATTTCATCTCTCTCATTATCAAGGTCTATTGAGATCTTGATGATATAAAACAATATTACAAGTTTGAATGATATCAGATCAGTAATATATGGACTCCATTTGCTGACCTAAGTACAATGGACGATGCACAACGGAAGCAGGGCGATATCATGAACTCACTAGGCCTTACGGCCAGGTCACCTAAGATGTGTAAAAACTCAACAAATTGATGTAATGGACTGCTAACTTCATCAGGTCATGCATACATGGATACAAACATGCTAGGAAAATGTAACTTGACTACGTTTAGTTGGTTTTGCACAGTTTTGCACAGTTCTGGTAACAAGCTTCTAAGGATAGATGGACAAGAAAAAATAAAGTCGCAAGAACGGGGGAGGGGCAAAATTAAAACCATTACATTAAACCAATAATATATTACTAAATTAATTATCTATTTTAAAATAGTCAAAATAAGAAATGGTTTGAGAAATAGTGATGTACCTTTAGATTTAATTTAATTCACTTAACACCCCCACAATTACAGTCAAAACCATATGAATAATAAAACTCTTTTCATGTTGATACAAATTAATAATGACAGAAGGAACTAGATGAGTTATGAGTGGAGCGATCCAAAATAGGTAACGTTGAAGGGAGGTGATTGTCATTGCCTCAACATTATCATCTTGTGTCACCAGTTACAAAAAAGATATTATAAATATAGTCAACACATTTTATTAGAGGCAGACAAATTGTACATACAAATACAAGATACAATATTTTCTTGTATATCTAAGTTAACAAGAGGCCAAGTATGCTTGATATTGTTTATCTAACATACATACATTAAGAGCTGACAATTCTCTCAACCTTTATATCATGTCAGGTTTACTTATTTTAATATAGGCCTAATAGCAATTCTTCACAAATACTAATAATTACTATGCATAGATCTTGCTCATAATCAACACACTTTTATGGACATGTAATAAAAAATAGTCTTTACTAGGGAAACATGATATGTATATCAGATTCAAGATCCAGAACTATCTTTCTGAATGGAAAAGTCTATGAGCTTGTTTCTGAAAAATGAACATGTTTACCGATTTGTTAAAATTAAGAGTCTGGGATCAGCAACACTTGGTTCTGGAAGCAGAAACTGTAGTACACAAAACTCTCAAAATCACCTCATTATGTACAGATCTCAATTATGTGATGATATTTATCTCGTGACATCCAGATGATGAGCACGAGATTGTGATTTCCACAGCTCTCGACAATTAGTGAAGGAACGACCTCGCAATGTCCTCTCCTCGCACCTTGCCGAAGGATCCCTCAAGATCCTCCCTATTCCGCAGACCAGGTATTCAAGAACCTCTGGCCTCTCACAATGAGTAAACCTGTATCGTCCTTCGAACCAACCTCACCAATGACCGCAGTATCCGGGTGCACACCCGCATAATTTGACAACTCCCCGTAGCAGCTAAAATACAATCAATAAGCCGTGTAATACATGAAACAAATGCACATGAACTTACTTTATATTACACATTACATTCTTTCATAAGAACAGCTGTTCAAAATTATTATTATAATAACCACGTTCGTACAAGCATCTATCTTCGACAAGAATAATATCTCTGGATGATAAAAACTCGAACGTTTATCATCATTTAATGCATACAACATATAACTGAATTCAATTTGTCTGTTCAGCTGTAAAATGTCTAAATGCGAACAGACTATACTATATCGGATAGCATGGCACTATTATAATATAGGTATGACTAGGAAATTTTGAATAAATTCCGAAACATCCAATATATAAAAGAATTCTATCACATATAACGGATACCTAGCAATAATACATTTTTCATTTTCACACACCTCACGGCTTTAAATTGCTTCCGTTAATTGGACATCTTCCTGACAAGACTTATCAGCATTGTGACGATTCAGAGAGAATTTGAGCTAAAAGTACTATGGTTGTGATCATATCTACGACCAGAGAACTCGAGGTAAAACGAGTTCCACACTACCAGCGCTTTGTGCGTGGAACAGTTAGTAAATATAAATCAGTACTTTGAAATCGCTAAGGCTGAAACTCTAATCCTCGTGTAACGATGTACGCGGCAACAAAACCGTCTACATTTTCATTAATATATGATGCATAGAAAGTTTCGTACATAAAATTCTGTGACAACTGTCTGATGCAAGATAGTATCTAAAAAAATGCACAGATCTTTCTCTTTATAAACTTCTACAAAAACTTGATCATATAAGACAAAAAACAAGTTTTATTGAAATCTGATCGGAAATAGTAGTATGGATCTAGAATGCTTCTGATTTGCCCTCCTGCATTGTGCAAGAGGCACCAAAGGAAAAATACTTTTTGATTTCAGATGTATTCCATAAAGACGTTGACGTAGGTAGTGGTTAAATATTACTTGTAAAAAGAAAACCATGAAATGACCTCCATGCAAAATGCACGTATTTATGTTGAGCAGTTTTGAGAAGTCGTTAACGTTTATTTGTTTTTTTTTTTTTTAGGTATATATTATCAATATCAGTCATGTTGGTGTTCTAATCAGCATCATTGTTGAAATTGAAAGGTGTTTATGCAAAGATTCTCTTTGCTAATTATTGTTTAAACTGCTTCAGTAGTTTCTGATAAGTTGAATATAGCAAATGTTGGCTAGCCCCGGATGACAAACAAGCTTGGAAAGCATATGTTAGCTTTTCTAGAATGACATAAACTTTTCAAACTTTTCCTTTTAAAAAGGTGTATCTACCCAACTTGATACCATTTATCACCAGATCCCTCCTTGTCAAGCTACCAAACAGAGATGAACCACTTTTATCAGCTGAAGAGTGGCAATTGTATAATACATTATCATAACGACTGAAAATTACAATTGTAGAAATTAAAGGCCTATCTCAAATACAACCTATTTAAGATTTATTTGTAGCCACCTTATTTTTTCGATCCCAAATTGGCGGAAGCTCTTCATAGCAATCACTTTGTTGATTGTGTGCATGACAGTCCATCAGTCTATCCGTCCACACATAGATTAAGGTCAGTGATCAAGTTGTTTTAGATTAAGCTCAGTATTAAAGTTTTTCTTACTTTCAAGCTACATAAAAAGAATCTGGCTTCACAAATTAGGCCTATTGTTTTTTGCATGAACTCCCAAAATGGCATTACTAATAGGTGAGCAATACTTTAAGCACATAAACAACAACTTACTCTAATTTCTTAGATTTTACCACAGGTGATTTTTTAAGTAGACCTGATCTCTGAGAAAATTGAAAAAAAGACATTTTACGAAATCTTTGAGGTATATTATTTTATCTTTCAGCTAAAGGAAAAAGTTTTGTATTGACACGTTATATACATGCCAAGTGTTCTGAATGGCATATATGAATGTTTGTAACACTATCAATTTGTAGATCATAAACAAATTTCAAACATAACTTCATTTGAGAATTATTTTCATTAAACAAGTTTTGCATCATGTTGGCTAAAATACTACATCACTGTTAAAATAAGTTTTGCATATCCATTACATCCGATTCTTGTAGCTGCAGAAATTAGCTGCAGAACAATTCAATATTTTATGATGTAATTTCGTCTGTATATTGACATAGACTTAGGTTTGTGTTTTATAAGTTTTGTATCGTCAACTATTGTGAATATGGCCTTTGACGATTATCTTCATATCTTCATAGGGATGTTGATTGTAACCAGAATAGATCAAGAATTATTCAACACATGTTTTGGAATGAACATTGTGTCTTCTATAGGTTTAGTCTTGCTTATTCCATTGAGAACCGAGTTATGGCCCCTGTTGAGCAAATTTTTCTTTTTGCATGTAAACCAGGAATGCTGCTTGCAATCAGAATAGTTCAAGAAATATTCAACAGATTATTTGTTAAGATTAGCGCCTTCTATAGCCAAATATGCATTTTATTGGTGAATCATCAGTTATTGTATAAGACCTATTTATTGTAATTGTTTTATTACAGGGCGATGTTGTCAATGCCAATGTTGAAGGATTTAAATGAGGTGTTATGGAAGAAAAAAAAGTAATAATTTTATTAAAATTTTACAAACAATATTTAATCTAAAACAGTTTTAACTGATACATTGTCTGAAGATTGCTTTTAAAAAATCCATAGATATATCATAACACAGTTGATATACGAAGTAATACTGGTATAATAATTGCCAACAAGAACACTTCATGTTAAATAATCTAGATGATTAAATTCCAATCATGATAACAGACTCCCTATCTTAAGATTGAACGTTTCTAGAAAAATAGTGAAAAGTGTAATTCTCCGGAGTACGACATCACATAGAGAGTCATTTCATTACACCACAATTTGGTCTCAGCATTTGGACATTATACTGTGAATTTTACCAATTTAAATTATATTGCTTGACCAATCAGAAAGTGCATCTCATTTGTGGGATTGTTTTGAATCACTGATTGTTTTTGGTAACTAATATTGTTTTAAAAGACATGATAATGATGATGATGACGATGAAGATTCCTCTTCTTCTTTTCTTTTTCTTCTTATTCTTATTATTATTAACAAACTGTATTGTGCAAATGTGTCTCGCTTTAATAGCTAGAATATACTGCTCTACAATAATTCCATCTGGATTTTAGCTTAATGATCCTTTAATATCTTTATTGATAGTTTAATATACATTGGAACAACCCAAGCTATATAGCTCAGTCATCGATATCTTTTGAATCCACGCGAATATTAGCTGTATATACTACATGATTATCAGTATGCTCGGATGCTGTAAATAAATTTATTACACATATGGCCTATAGGACAAAGGACCATCCAATATTATTTCCCACATGTCCTTTGCCCATCAATTTTGTGCTATTATTATTTAATTGTTCATCGAGTATTTTTTAACACTGTAAATGCTCTAATTGCAACCTTTACATTGTGATCTAACTCAGTATTTACACTTAAACAACTTTTGTACATATTAGTAAGATGACGTTTATGATAACAGAGAAGAAAGGTTAGGGATCTAAGTAAGGTTGAGAAGATTGATGTTGGTTCTACTGCACTTCGAATAAGCAAATTCCAAAAGTTAAATAATTGATTCGAAGAATAAATTGTAAACTGCAACCTCATTTAATAAACTATATTTTAGGAAAAGCAAGAGATGTTTGCAGTGTCAAAATAACCGTAGTTTCTATGGTTGTGAACCTGTTCTCAATGGCACAAGTGCAAATAGGTCCAAGAGACGGAAAGCTCTCCCCTTTATACATCTCCGATTGGCTGACCTTTCTGTCAGGTCAAGACAGGAGCCAAACTATATTAAATTTTAGACTGGTTCAACCTAGATTGGAATTGTGGAAATAATGAAAATAGTCACTGTTGACATTAAAGATGTGAAAAGATCACACACACACAGATATATATATATATATATATATATATATATATAAATGCAATAAATTATATATATATATATATATATATATATATATATATAAAAATGCAATAAACTGACAACGAATAGTACAAAACTAATTTTGAACTTGCCTAAGCGCTTTCGACTCTAATTGAGTCTTTATCAAAGGCAAACACAAAGCAGAGACAAGACAAACAAAACACACAAAAATGCGTTGAAATTATAAAAGTTTACATAACTATTTCTAATGCAATTAATGAAAATATTTGATGTTTCGTCTAGTTGGCTTCCAAAAGGTATTGAAGAAGCCAAAACAGGAAAGTTGAAAAACAGCAAAGATTTTTGACTGAAAGAACTGACGTTAACAAAACCTACTTACATGAAAGGAAAAGCTCAAACAACATTTGTTACTCGATAGGTGGTATATATTTTGCAATAGGAATAGTTGTTTTATAGTCAAAGCGAAGTATTTTTACAAATAAAATACCTAAAAAAGAATCATGGACGGACGATCATAACGTCATTTTTGTAGATAAAGTAAATCTAGTTCTAGAAAGGTTGTATTCGATCAAAAGTCCCAAAGACTAAAGACTGAAGGTAAAAAAAATCATAAGATAAATGGAAAGCAACCGAACGAAAAACATAATTAACACTACTTACCATACAGCCTTTAATTCAACTCTTACAGTATGCTTTGGAAGAGGATATTTACTGTTGAAATAGAGTCGCCATCTAACTTGTCTACATAAGAAGTAATAGAATGTGTTAATCATACTTCTTTGAATCAGTCCACCATTGATTATAAAACAATACAGGGGATCCTACCAGATAAAATAAACAGATACATACATGAACTGCATATTTAATCTATTTAAGTGGTAGAGAAATTATCTAATGACTATGGAATGTTTTTTAGATTGATGAAAATGAATGAAATTAGGAATGATTTATTTAAAGAGAAATAACGTTATAGAGATGTAAGAAAAATTATAAAACAGCATATACGTTTTTTAAATGAGTAGCGGGTGGTATGGCAAACATTTATATTTGAATCAGTGCTACGGGTGCTTGTTAGGAGCAGCAGGAATAGCTACAGTATTTATTATACCTCTAGTGTTTAGAGCCTTGTGTGCAACTTTGCTAGGGTTTGTTGCAAGAGCTTTAAAAACAAGCTGGTATACAATACAGATTTAAAACACGATAATATTGTAAGTTTTGGTATAAGTAAGTTGAATGGTGAGTAAATCAATAAGTGATAATGAAATAAGTAACAATAAATATAATATAATAGTTACTGAATACAACAACTGGTTGCAAGGAGAAAATGGCAAGGATTCTCGTTACTTAAATGGAATCCTGTTAGTGCCTTACGGCGAAGCCTACATACGTAACAGCAAAGCCTATTTACAATAATGTGGAATGACAGCCTGAGAAAGAAATATATTTTCCGATCCAATTGATAATAGAGATGGTAAATTATATATTTAATTACAGAGAATAGGTCAATGGTCAAAAATAATATAATCTATTATATAAATAATATAATATAATATAATCTATTATATAAACGATAAGAATTAAACCAATGCCATATGAATACCTAATGGTTTATGTAATTTGGAAATGTCCATAAATGGTAAAAGAAGGAATAAATCCTCATAACAACAATGAAGAAAGTGTATATATTGAATATCAGATACACGATTATGTTGTTTTAATTACACCGAGCAATAATTACACAGTGTAGATAACAAACTACAACTCTAAATTACTCGGATTTAATAATCAGAGAAATGCATCTAGCGAATCAGCTATTGTTTGTGGAGCATAAACTCACACAGACACAGAGACAGATACATACTAACACACACACATATAATATATATATATATATATATATATATATATATATAGAGAGAGAGAGAGAGAGAGAGAGAGAGAGAGAGGGAGAGAGAGAGGGAGAGAGAGAGAGTGAGAGAGAAAGAGAGATAGAATTACCAATAT
Organism: Margaritifera margaritifera; assembly: GCA_029931535.1. NCBI lineage: Eukaryota > Metazoa > Mollusca > Bivalvia > Unionida > Margaritiferidae > Margaritifera > Margaritifera margaritifera. The sequence continues at coordinate 185,737 of JAQPZY010000624.1, read as the reverse complement.
ACACCTAACAGAGTGGAAAGTTTTAACATTGGTACCTACAGGAGAATGCTTGTTAACATTAACATAATTTTTAAATACGAATAAATAACATTATATATATTCCTTGATCAACTAAACAATACTTAGATTTACTATCATGGTTCGTATTCTACTCTCTTAGAGTCCCTACCTATTAAAAGTGACGTAAACTTGAACAACAGCCGTATTGCAAATTTAGCAGATCCGCTGGAAAAATCTCATTCAGTTTCTAAATTGTTTGTACAAAAATGTGCCCTGGGTGACCGAATGGTCTAAGGCGCTCGCCTTTTCAGATCCCTAACATCTCACCTCTGTCCTCGTGGGTTTGAATCTCGAGCTCGGCCAACGTGGGTATGTGAGAAAGCTTGCCAGTAGCTTCCCGTGGGTCGGTGGTTCTTTCCGAGGGTTTTCTCGGGTTCTTCCTCCAAGAAATATACTGGCCGCTATGTATAGCTTATCATGTGCTGAACAATGGCGTTAAACCCATAACAACCAACCAACCAAAAATGTGCTTGATGCTAACATACATGAGTCTTTGGAAGATAATTATTTGCAAGATGTAAAGACATGGAGAGAACACCTTAATAATAAAGGAACAGCTATGGATCACAGCTATAATTCAGTGTATCACATAAATATTTACTAAAGTCTGAAAACTGCAAAACATATAGATGATGACAAGTAGAAGATTTCATATGCCCAATGTGTATTTACCAAGAGGTTAATACTATATCAAGGTCTTTACAAGTTTTGCAAACTTTTAGAGCGGATTCATGCATGCAGAAATTATTATAACCTATTGAAGAAAAGATAAATGCTGAAATATTAGCTTTAAAGAGTGACGTGGAGAAAATAATTAAGTCTATAGAAAATTACAATACATTGTAATCACAGCTTCAACAGTTGCAGAAATAATTAAACGATGAGAAGTAACATAATTACTGAGCTAGCAAAATGTTAGTTAATGGCTTTAAAGATGTTGTAAAGAAGTTGGAAGTCTGGTTGACAGCTGTCAATGATAGTCTTTCGCAACTACAGGGGAAACATGACTATGAAGAAATCAATAGAAGGATAGTGGACTTATAGAATACAGTTAGAATGAGTGAAAGTACGATTTAATCTTTGAAGGCAATGTACGATAATCTGTTTAGCTGATTGCAAAAACATATTGCAAATTAGATAAAAATGTAAAACAATTCGGATAAGACCTTAATGATGAGGATAAAAAGATAACAAAACAGACGAAATTAATAATGACCTATAGAGAAAAAGATAACATCGAAAACAGGAGAAATTAGAAAGAAATTAATAATGACGTAGTTACAAAAATAGGAAAAAGAGACGGAATTAAAAAAGAAATTAACCATGACGCAGATAAAAAGACTTAGCATTAGTTAAAATAATTGATACAGGTAAATCAGAAATAGAAACATCATTAACTGAATTAAATACAGAGTGGGAGAAAAGACTTTTTAAATTATAGATAATTATAAAAGGTTGGACGATTATAATTATAGCTAGAAGAAATTGTAAGAATAATGGAATATGAAAGAATACAAACAAACAATTAATCAAACAGGTATTATTTAGAGCAACACAGTTTAATTAGAGTAGTTCGAGATAATATTATTGATTCTATGACGTTACATTTTGACATCATGCAAATTTATTACCATTAAATAGATGGTAGCAGCAGCAGTAATAATTATCAATACAAGCGCAACAAGATTTCTATTATTGAATACTTTTGAAATGATTGCATTTAGAAAAAAATATATAATCATCAGTCGACGTTTTATTTTAAAAACCAAATTAATTCTTTAGTAGTTTTTCATGCTTTTCAACACAGATGCATAATCTTTGATTTATGCACACAAACATAGAACAAAGAATTTTTTCAGCTCTATGTTTATTTTGCGTAACTATATCAAATAACATCTATGTGCAGTTTCACGCAAAACATTAATATACTAGTACCAAATATACCTTGGCTGTCCAGGGGACTATTCAGTTAGTATATGTAGCTGTGAAGAGCCCAGCAGGTATGGTTTAACCATAATATCATATTACCAATCCGGGGTTCCATCCTGGGGAGAAACTCAGGCAGGCGAAAGTCGGCATAGAGACAGAACCGTAAAGAAACGGAGATTGTGTAGGTGAACATAGGTGGTGGGGGAGACCGGCAGGTTTACATCATACCATACTGTTTCCAGAGTGAGCACCGCATCTTTTAATCATTCTAATAATGTACCTGGGGTAGCTCGGCAAGTTTAGATCATACGGTAATGTATCTGGGGAGAGTCTGGCAGGTAGACTAAGCAGTATGTTAAGCTTGATTAATTACGGCATGTACAAAAATGTAGCTACCTACAAGAAAGCCTGTTATAATCAGACTCCTGATCATTGTCTGGATTTGGGTCAAATTTTAAGGAACTGCATTAAAGGCTAAAACGAGAGAAGTTGCTAATATTGTGAGCGAAAGCCCCTACGAGCATATTATATATAGCCCCAATATGTGACAGGCAGATAAATTTAACATAATTCTCAAAAAAAGGCATGTAATACACAAAACAGCATATGTGCTTAACATAAATAAGTTGAGTGACAACCGTAAGTCACAGAACCAATATTTTATTAGTGTAACACGCTTCACTAGAAATGAAAGTTTAAATAACATAAAATGGAAATATGATATTGTGTGGAGCAAATGTTTGAGGACAAGTACATTTTCTAAAAACATGATTAGCAATGGTGCAACCACTGAACAATATATATGTATGATGTAAGTAGATACTACAACAATAAAAGTGAAACAATATGCAGTTACATGTACATTATATATGCTGCCCTAACGCCATCTGCACACACTGACATGCATACACACCCACACCGATTCACAAATAGTAAAGAACAAATAAACTGAAACAATAAGACTAATGCCAAAGATGATGGGTGGGTAAATTGAAAAATGAAACACCAGAAAACAGTGACCGCTTGTAACAAAGGAATGCTGCCCATTCCCGCCTCAACATAATGAGCAAACCGTCAGAAAATCGCACAGTTGATACACATAATAGCTTCCTCTTTACCTTCGTGATAATTATATCATCACAAAATAGAAAAATAACACACTTATTACTTTCCACCTACTCTTGCAAATAAAACAATATATATTATATTCGAAAATTCTTTGAAATATTGGCTTATTTTTGCAATTATGTCAAACAAGTAAATTTTGGCATGAAATAGCATTTTTCTTTCATGCTGTTTTTGATATATGATCTGTACGATTATAATTCATTATATGAATTCGATAGAAAATGATAAACGAAAAATTGATGTTGGTGCCACACATGATGTTGGTGCCACAAGTGATTAACTCATCTGCAATTTGTTTTTCTTCCTGCTTTACAGTTTTGTTGTAATAAATGCCTTACTATGTGATGAACGCATCGTCTATATTTAAACCAAATTTCCTGTCTTAAAATATGCGTTGATTATACAGTTTTGAGTGATAATAGAAATTTCAACAATAATAACTAATAAATAAACGTATAATTTCATGACATGAAAAACTCGGTCTACATTTATATTGGAATTGTTGAGCAATACTGAAATTCAGGGCTAATTTGTAATATTCTTCAAGGCGATATCAGGGAAGAATGTAGAATTAGGGATTATGTTCCAGTACATATTAATAACAAGAATGGGAACTATGTTACCATCACAACAGCAGATCAGATGTATACATTAGAAGTGTCAAACGGGATATTTAAAAACGAGAACAACCATTTTCTCTCTGAAACATTTTTGTTTCAAAGAGCAACGATATGTGAACTCTAAAGAGGTTCTATAATTCATAAGGATGGATTAAGTGAAGTTGTAGCTTCTATAGCTTGAGATTAGAAATATGAAAAACTGAAGGAAAAAAACCGAAGAGAATAAAGTATGCAATGAAAGATTAAACAAGGGCAATGTCTATACTCTTGAACATAATTTAGCGCGACGATATAATGTTGAAGTGGACGAAAACGATTCATTATCATGATGAAAAATCCTGTTACATTTGAAGGGACACGAGAATCAGCACATTGTACTGATATAACTTTATCTACTCCATAATTAAACGGGGAATTTATTTTGACTCAACAGATGAAAATTCCATGATATTACTGTAAGTGGCAGTTTTCCACTCTTAGGTTTAGCACAATATCGATGAGCGACATAAACAGCAATAAAATATCTCACTGAAGAATTATTACATAAATAACCCTCGAGTTTCATACCTGGTGGAAGAACCCTTACGTTTAGACGAACTGTTTGAAATGTAATTCAAGAATGCCATTATGTCAATGTTCTTCTCATCGGTAGTTTTAAGGCGCAGATTACGATAGCACATAATAACAGTCATATGTAGTCAAGTTTTTAAAAGCCCTTTTGACTTTTTATCATTTACAATCGTAATTCTGCATTAAGATATCTGTAGGCGTGCCCTCAAACAAATACTGTACCATGAATCAAGGCAGTATTAACATTAGAAGGCAGAAAAAAAGCCTGATCTATGTTTACTTTTTAGGGTAAAGAAGAGTAAATGTTCAAGATTGAAATGCAATGCGCTTTTAGAAGATGATACGTGTTTGCAGAATTATTGCTAATAATGTTTATGTCTGTGGAAAGAAAACACCCGTCAGTTGCTGTATTATATTTTATAACGACATTTCTTAAGGGCCAGATTTACTGTATTTGAATAATGTAGCAGTCCTCTTTTCCAAGAAACGTTTAACGTTTATTATTTTCTCTTCAATTCAATTATGACAATTTTTAAAGCTAGTAACACATTCGGTCAGTCTAATTAGAGTCAAATTAGTTACAGAATGCTCGTGGTGTGCATAATTTATTTTATACTCTCCCACCATTTGTTCATTTGGTGTTGGACCTTCATTTAGATAATAGGTTTGTATGTTTATAATAAAAGTAGTGTAGAGAATATTTTGGGTTCGTTCCTACACACTCACACAACTTGGTGTCAGAAGTGGGTTTGTAAAAGACACAGTGGATCATCAGCTGGAGTTAGATATAATCTAACTGAGAATAATTCCCACTAATTTAGTAAATTGTTTCCAGAGATGGGGACATTCCAAGTTCCAAGTCCAGAATATTTCAGTTTTCTAACCGAGAGTATTGGTCAAAATGGATTCAGAGACTTAAGTGGTTTAGACTTGCTTGTGGATTGAATGAGAAGGAACAAGAAATACAAGTGAACACTGATCTCTACCTTGCGGCTTCAGTCAAATTACATATTTTCTTCGTTTAGCTTAAGTGATGACGACAGAAAGAAATATGAAGTTATTAGAGAGAAATTCTAAGGGTATTTCATTACGAAAAGAAATGTTCCAAGAGTGACTACAATAGGAAGATGAATTCATCGATGCATTTGTTACGTAATTACACTGTCAAGAAGAATAATGCAACTTTTGAGTTCTTAAAGATGAATCGATTCGAAATAGAATTGTTGTTGGCTTGCGAAACACGCACTTGGCAGAAGAACTCCAACGTTATATCAAACATAACTTAGAAAAAGCAATATATTTGTCTAGACAGAGTGATGCCGTGAAGAAACAGTAACCTCTAACCCAAGAAGGGTAACACGTCAATTTCAGTTTGAATGCTGCTGTAAAGTAAAAAAGAAGACACCAATCAAATTCAATTCAAATCCACAAAAGAGGAACAATTATGCTTTGAACAAACGCAGTTCCAGTCAACTAGGAGCAATGACAAAGTAAACTACAGTGCTGATAGCCTACGGAGATGTGGGAAACATTCACACAGCAGAGACACATGTCCTCCAAGAAAAGCAACATGCAATAAACGTTTAAAGATGCAACACTTTAAAAAAATGTGCAGAAAAAAGAAAAATATTGTTGAGGTAAATAACACCAATAATCCTACATCTTATGGATTTCTTGGCGGAATCAATTCTGGAGTGAAACCCTGGATAGCAAATACCATAGTTCAAGGACAGAAACGTGCGATGAAAATTGACCCCAGTGCTGATGCTACTGTAATTTCAGATGATTTGTACATAAAACTACAGAGTGTTAAACGCATGAAAAACAATCTCTGAAAAATGGAAATAATTCTTTAGAAACAAAAAAATTATATTCTAATCATGGTTATAAGACAAGATCAAATCGACTTGTTATCCCACCAAAAAAGGACCGACTAGTAAAATGTATGGTAAAAGATAATGGGGATTCCTATTGAAACTCGGAATATACAACTTAAATGTTTTATTAACTTTCTTTAGGACTGATAGAAGTGTTCATATCAAAAATAACACGCACAACATATATACATATAGTACATTCAGATTTCTTCAGGTTACAGTTTTATTGTTCTCAGAGGGGGAGATGTAGTATCAGTTATTGAGGCACATCCATGTGTAATTGGGACACGAGACACACATAAAGGTTGACAGCCTTAAAGCTAGTAATACCTATAGTTAGTCCAATTAAGAGTCCAGTTAGTTACATAACGCTTGTGATGCACATCATATTTATTATACTCTCCCACCTTATTGTTCAGTTGGTGTTGGACCTTCATTTAGTTAATACTTTTGTTTTTGTATATAATAACAGTAGTGTAGAGAATATCTTGTGTTTGTTCCCACACACTCACAAAACAAGTGTAGGGACAGAATCTCGAACAATACATATTTAAGGAAAATTGCCATTACAGTTATGCTCTTACCAATCTGGTGTGTCATTATTTCACTCACATCCTACTTATTACGAGATGAATTGCAATGCAAAAAGACATAAAAGAGTTATTACTTTGCAACAGGTTAAAAATTACTTGCCAATTCATAGTCAAATTAAACTTTCCAAGGCGAAATCTATTCATGTCATTATCTCAAGATAACATATTTCTGCAGGAATTTAACGTGATATTCCATGATTTGGTTTTAGTGGAACAGCGGATAGTTCATATCAACATGAATACATTAGGTACTTATAGATTGTGGGACTTTTACACAGAATCGTGATTTTATTAGGGAAGTGAACAATGTGCGATATAGAAGCTCTTCGGTATCATTCTGTGCTGAAGAGTTCTTTAATCTCATGATATGGCTCTTCCTCTGTTGTGCATATGCTATACGTTGCATCCGATTTCACTGTTAGGACAAGCCATTACTTGACTATCTTCGACAACTTATTGCAGGCTCTAAATCTGACTAACAATTAGCTTTAAGCGAAGAAGAACTCAAAATCTATACATTTTTAAACAGCAAAAAAAAAATAAAAAAAAAAAAATATGAAATCGGCTAGTAGGTAACGATTTTGCCTTTTGAGGTATCAGAAGTAATACAAATGTTTTCTTTATGCATTATTAAGCGTGGAAAAAATAATGCCTTCTAGGGATTTTTGTTTCATTATGATCTGATCGTTTATTAGCAAATGGTATGGTACATTAGCTCACGTACCTGATACTGCATCTTCAAAGTCAGAATGTGATTCCGACATGTCTGTGTCGTCTGTATGGCAAGACATTTCCCTATATTTGCCATATCAGGTATATTTCCTGCATGAAGACACTGAAAACACTGACCCATCAATATTTTACTGGCCTTTTGAAGTATAAGATATATCACAAGCTGAATTATCAAGTATTTAGAATGAACCAACACTAGTTCAGTGCCTAGTTGAACAGCAGGATGACCACATACAAAAATGCTTTAAATTTCTTAAAGATGATGATCTCTTAAGTATCTCAGAAGGGCAGTACCCAAAATCTATCAAGAAAAATACTCATTGGGGCTAGAACACTTGTATAGGTAGATTCATTGATTCATTCATCATAAAAAATGAATTATAATAATATAAAAAAGAAGAAGAAAAGCCAGTCTACTAGGCTGCTCAGTAAACTTGACTAAAATAATAGTTTTAAATTTAATTTGCTCTTAAATGTCATTTTCATGAAGCATATGTAACGAAGAAAAGGCAATATGTTGCATGTGTACAGATAATAAAGCAAAAGTAATTTGCATTTTAAACCTTTAGCACCATTTCGTATAAATATGAGACTGTATTTGCTCTGAAATGAATAAAATGCAGTTTATCTCAAAATGAGTGCATCTCGACTGTCTGTTTTTATTAAATAATAGTTAGTGCCAAGCTCAAAACCATATGAATTTCATGGTACAAGGAGAAGAACATAACAGTAGAACTGAAGACAGTCGAGCCTACAGATTTGGCTCAGAAGCTAGCAATATTTTATGCCGAAGCAAACACCAAGGTCACCACACCATGACTGAGGAAGCTCCCTGAAGCACAAGCTGAATAATACCACTAAAATTGTTTTAAAAATGTCAGGGCAGCTATTAACGATTACTTTCAAGATGAATGTGGTCATTCAACCAATAATGTTTCAGACCCTGAGTTTAAAAAAGCAGGCAACAAGTTAAATGGGAAATTAAAGTTTAACATAGAGTGGATTATCGAAACCAACTGAACACAAACCTATTATTTCTCAATCAGACATGTGTGCAGTCAATCAGTGCTTGATACAAGATCATCTTATCACTCTCAGATACAGGGTTTGGTTACATCTCTCTATCCACTGTTATTTTTGGATTAGAATTCCACAGCCAGTTAACACCTACCAGTTTTTAATTAAAGTTTGATGTAATAGTGGGACTTAAATGCTAAGGAGGAAAACCCTGACAAGATAATGTATGCAACTGGTGGTAAAAACTGCCCGGTCAAGTTAGTAAAATACTATATCATATGCTTTAATCCAAAAGCTGAATCGCTCTTTTGTCACACTGATAAAAATACTTTGTAAAATCCCCAATGGTGTAAAACATGGTACACCACTAGAAGTGTTGGGCAGAGACAATTAATAATTGTATGCCTCACATGTCTGCAAGATATACTGCCCACTCTCTTTGTAAATAAAATGACAGATGCCAACCTTCATGCAAAACACATTGTGTCTATGGATGATCACTCCAATGATATTTCATTCAAATCATGAACAAGGCTCAGTACTCAACGTAAGCAATAAGCAACAAATGAGTAAAATTTCCCCCAATGTAAGTTCAGATGTGGCACTCTCTGCTCGATATTCTTTTGCAGTACCATCCCAGGCCTCTGAAAATGTTAAAATGACTCCCACAGACCCAACCAGTACTACTCAAGTAATTTTCCTGCATCTGCACAAAATCCTTTACAAGCACTCTCATAAAATACAGTGAACTCTATAACAGATTTCAACACACTCCACATGCCACTTTAAAAAACTGCACCTTTCAGTTTAATTCTAACTAAAAAATTCCTGTGTCCTAGCAAGTAAAGAAAATACATGTACTTGCTTTTCAAGTTAAGTGTCCCATGTCAACTATCCTGACAAAATCATTATAATATAAGACATCACTTCTGGTTTTTGTGATAAATTTAATAGAAATTTCGAATTAGCAATTACAGACATATTCAGAACAAACAGAAGAAATAGTTATATACATGTACAAATAGTAAAACAGTAAATACATGAATGTGTCATGTTTGTTTCATTTGTAGTTATATTTCATTGCTGTGCTGCAATTCTTATTACAATATTGTTAGAAAAGTGTGTTAATAATAAACACGAATACACACAATAATTAGGTTTGCTTTTATGATTTCTGGTGTGAAATACTTCCCTTTGTACACCAGGGGGGGTTCCACATAAACCATCAGACTCTATTTCCATATGTTCTTGTGTGTGTCTTCCTATTTATTTTCTACACTGGTGTCACATATTTGACTGTGGAAGAGGTCAAGTTGTACAATATATGGCTCAAATTACTGTTCATTGTTTTACAAATGTGCGTGTATGTGGACAAACAAAACAAATCACATAGCTTCTATAACCTAATGCATCTACCTGTATTAGCCTAGCCTGTTTATAAACACGAAAAAAGGTTTTAAAAAACGAAATTTGATTACTCACAAGTCTGGACAGAGATGAATCTGCCAAATCACTTTCAATCAGTCCATGAAAGCATCAAATCTTAGTAATTTTTATTATCTAAAATAACATATATTTACTTGGAATACTGAGCGGAAGGGAAAATATAAAAAATTGAGGGAAAATATAAAACCATGCCCAGATTGTTCAAAACCTTACATTGGCTACTATTGGTTGAAGTATTTGTTTGATGATGACATACTTATTACTCTCATGCAGGAAAATCCCATGTTCAATAAATAGCTACGTACCAGTAACCGAAGATAAATATTCACACGCTGAATGAAGATTACAAAAATGATACTAAGCATTAAAATAAACACAAAATGACAAACATAATGCATACAATTAATAGAAATAGCAATTTAAGTGTTTAATGTTTTTTCCTTGAGTTTATCGAGGTATAAACTGTAAGTTGCTGAATCACACAGCTTACATAACGCCCGTTTGGGTGTTAGTTGCTAATTGGGAGTAGAAGAGGGTGTTATCATTAGTTTCCCCCTTTTTACTCATAGAAACAAGAGCCTGTGAAATCTGGATGAACATGTTGCATGTACGCCAAATCAAGGTTTGTTGTCGCCAAAATTCTGCATGCAATGACCGTGTCAGAAATGGCAGAATTTGGTAAATTTTCGTTAAATTTGCCTTATTAGATAAGGACTAGGTACTACAAGAGTAAAATTTGGCCCAACCACGAAAAGGTGCTAACTTTTATTCAAATTTTCTTTTTACGGCACTCGTTATTTTTATATATATATATATATATATATATATATATATATATATATATATATATATATATATATATATATATATATATATATATATGCAAATCACAGGGACTTAAGGACTGTGTCAAAGATTTCGGCAAATAACAAAACATCCATAAGAAAAAATATACGTTCAACTTCATTGCGTTATTTTTGTTTTCTTGTACCAACAACACGGGCTCCGGCTTGACATTAGCAGTACGTACCTCTGACTGAATATTGATCATGATCAAGCCAAAGTTTGTAGGTTTTACTGGACACATGCCGGCTCTAAATATTTGCCATTAAAAGTCCATTCTGGTCTTTATACACTAATGAATCATAACCTCCGTCCTCACTAAGGTGCGCACAAGTGTAAGATTTTGCTAACTTCAGTTGATACACTCCAAAAGTAATATTTTGCAAGTCTTCCTCATCAAGCCTTGAAAAGTCAGGACTTATGGTATCTGAATCATCTATCTTTTCCCAAGGATTTATCTTTTTCTCTAGACCCCACATTCCACCATCTGCATGAGCAGGTGCCTCGCAATGCAGTTAAATTCTATTTTTAAATTTTTTAAAAAATATTTTATCTTTTTTTTGGGGGGGAAATGGGGGCTTTTTTAAAGCCCAGGACCTCCGACCGCCTTAATCCGGCCTCGACAATGGTAGTAGTTACACATAAAAATGAGATACTATTCAATGTACAGTTGGATATTCTTGGTTATAAAATATATGTTAGGTTGGAAATTAGTGCTGTGTAAAGCACTTTACAAAAATCAATGTCATGAAGTAAAGTTATGTTATAAAGTGCTTGCATGTTCACGTAAACAATTTAAAAGAATCTATAGACACATACTCAGCAAATCTCAGTTTCAGAATGGAATATAATTATGTTGTTCATGACTTGTAGTCTGATTGTGAAAATCCTGTATTTAAAGCTAAGGTGTGGGAAATGGAGTTTCTTGTAATTAGTGAATATTTTTCTTCTTCAATTGATATTGATGTTATTTTTTAATCTGAATATTCAGTTAAATATGCTATTTTTAATTAGTGATTTGAAATACATTTCGAAACTGTATTGTATTCTATAATTTGATTCTAGCACATGTCCTTGTAACAAGATTTACTTTTCTATAATATTTTACCTATGAAGCAATTAATCTTTTCCTGCAACAAATCACATTATCTCCTTACTCGTAATCTTTGTCACTACATCTTCAAATTGAATGCTGAAGACTAAAACAGATTATGACACTAAACAAGTGGTGACTATTAAGATTTTGTTCATATCAATCTGGAAAATAAAATTATTACGGATTACCATCTTATCTTTACTAAGTGTAAAGGAGGAAAAAACCCAATTCATCTTTGTACGTGGACATTTACCATTGGACCATGAAACTACGTATACAAAACACGTATTTATATGAATTATACAAAGCTTATGTACTCTGTAGCAGCCACATGGATTTCTTTCTATTAAATATTCCTGATGTTTAACAAACTGTATATATAAGATATGGTTTTGTACTTGTTTGCAAATCAATGTAAATACTCTTTTCATAGTGCGTTTCCTCACTAACCCTTCCAGTTCTAAATATTGTGAGTTTTGAACAGGGATTATCCCTTAGAGAATTTGGCACCAGTTACCGCACTACTGTTACTTCTCAAGGAGTATTTTATGTTAATTGCAGAGACAAAATATACCTTATATTGAATGTTGATTATATATTCTGCCATTTCAAATTGTACTACATTGTTACAGGATGAAGCCGGGTTGGGATTGGATTAGTGAAGACACCGAAAGCAATTGCGTTAATGAGATGTTTATTTATAAACGCAATTTAAAGATGAACAAATCTGACACCATTATAAGAAAAAGATAAGGAAAATTATATAGTTCCTAACATGGAACTATCAACAACAAGTCACTCAACGAGAAAAATCAAAGATGAATTTAACGAATGGAATTTAAACGAACGTGAATAACGTCCTATCACCAATCAACAAATCGAATTATATGAATTACAAATAATGCATCATAACAATTTATTGACAAGATGGACGCATGAATTATACACTTATCAACATATCACTCAGTTAGCAATATTTGTCATATGGATGCACGTATTTATGAATTTATCACACATATAGCGATATTGAACATGTGAATGCATGAAATTATGAATCTATCATTCATATAGCGACATTGAAATGTGAATGCACGAAATTTTGCTCAGATAGCAATAGTGAAAATTACAATAACATGGAACACGTAATATATATAAGTATCGTGGCGCCCATTTGACGACCAAGATGTATTTCAGGTTCCACCCGCTCTAGTCAATGGTCAAGGAGCCACCACGCATGGTCCACCCCTTCCAGTCTGTTGAAGGATCCCTCGAGAGCCTTCTCATTCAACACAGACCCGATGGTAGAGAAGCCTTGGTCCCTCACATCGAGAACACCAGTACTCTCTTCCGAGCCAACGTCACCAGACACAGCGTACACGTCACAAGAAACCACACAGAGTTCTGTGACTCCACATCACCAAACCATACACAAAGACACACACAAGGCACCACACGAGGCACCACACAAGGCAGCTAAAAGTATAACAACTGAACCGTGTAGTACATATGACATGGTTAAGTACTTCTGCATTAATATATGTTGCGCATGCGCGCACATGAATGTCATCTCGCTACACATTACATTAATCATTCAGTGCATGCAGCGTATAATTAAATAAAATCCGTCTGTTCAGCTACAACAAATCGCTAACTTGAACCAGACTATAGTATTTCTAATATCATGGCGTTGTATGACCTAGGTATTGACTCTCTGTAGAATTTAGAATAAATTCTAAAACATCTAATATATGAAACAATTCTGTCATATAACCCGAATAGTGATAAAGAATGCAATCTTAAATTGTACATACCTCTACAGCTGAAGATTGCTCCCGTAAAGAGGTAAGCTTTCTGACAAGACTCGTCGTATTGTAATTTGTTTATAGAGCATTTGCTCTCTATATGTACCCTAGCTGTGACAACTATGCGCAGCTAGGTATTTGGGTTTTCACTGCAGGCAATTTGCACATGCAGCATGGGTTGAGTCGCGCTCAGTATTTCGAAATAACTAGAGCCGAGAAAAAATACACCACCCTCGGGTAAAGCTGTACGCGGCAACGAAACCCGAGTACATTTTCGATCACATATACATATTGATATAAATCATACACAATTCCGTGACATACATAAAGTAATTAATAAGTGACGGACGTGCTATAGGCCTAACTGTTTCCGTGCGGCAACTGCTTCAGACCCTCTATACAGTAGGGTATACATGCACATATATGTCAATCGCTTTCTATGATTGGAATTGTTTTAACCAAACAAATTTAAAATGAATTAACAACAGTTCCACAATATTGCATACCACTGTAAATAATGCTCTTATAGAGAAATATTGTCTATAATACAAGTCAGATACAAATATTGTATAAACCAAGTTGTATTGCATGTATCGTCTTAAAATAAATCGTCTTCAAATCGACACTTCCTATAATTATTTCAATGAACATTTTACCTAATTTATAATGAATATGTGTGTCTGATAAAGTAAAACTGCATTTAATTTCATACTTTACTCATTTCTTGTTGCATAATAATTGTAAAATCAAAATCATATAACTTGTAAACTGTTGCTGCAATACAAGCGTCACTGTTGCTATATACTGTATGATGCTTTGAGAATATGCAGCTGATCCGGTATCGACATAAGTTAGAACAACACAAATTTAGTTTTATATACATTACTTGAACATTTTATAAATAAATTTGGTTTTCTCTAGAAGTTGTAAATTACCTGCAATAGACAAATTCAAGTACTGATTTTATATATCAGATTCAACATCACATCAATGCACATCACACCAATGCCTGTTGATCAGTAATGCCTGACATAGAATCCAACAATTTTCTTTCAAATTAATGTAGCCCGCATGAATGAAACAACATAAACTTTTCAGAGATTTCAACTTATCTAATAAGGAAAACGTTTTAAAGTTTCATGTTGTTTCATGACTGCGGATTTAGTTTAATTTGTATAAATACATTATAGTCAGATGAATTTTTCCCATTTTCCGCATTCTACACCTCACGCGCATACGATAAATATGAAAAATAAAACATTTGTGAAGACAAAGATATGTCTATATAAAATATATAAAACAGCTTTTAAAATATAGAAAACACATTTGGACATTTTCTGAGGCCATTACAGGGATCTAGAGTCCCTAGTCCTTTCATATATGGAGACACTGAACACGTTGAATCATCAATATCTTATGTACCTTCTGAAGTGGAAGATATCTCACAAAGCTGAATTATCACGTATTTTGAATGAACCAACTAAACTTTAGTCACTTGCCAGTTGAACAGCAGGATCACCACAAACCAAAATAATTTAAATCTCTCAAACAGGAAGGATGACCAGAAACCAGAACGATTTAAATCTCTCAGAGAGGAAGATCTCCCATGTAGAGCCCTATCTAAGAGCTGCAAAACTCAAAATCTACCATAAAAGACAGTGAGGCTATAGCCCCAAAACTTTAAAATGAATTTAAAACTATCAGTAACGATTTAGGGATTGGGGAAGGGGGACTAAAAACTAACAATAATATTTGGACCCCTAGTCCTACAATGTAAGACGCCAACCCTAATAGCTACAATGTAGGGGTGGGGGTAGATAACGGCGCTCCAATATCATAACAGTCAGGGTTATTGTCTTACTTTGTAAGACCCCCATCCCTATATCCATTTACAGGCAGTCTTTATTTCATTTGTAAAGAGCCCTTGTGATTATCCTAGCCTGTTTATGAACACGAAAATAGTTGTAAAGAAATACAAACTGGTTACTCATGAGACGGGACAATGACGAATCGGTATATCACATTGAACCCGTCAATGAAAGCACCAAATCTTAAGAGTAATTTTTATGTTCAACAGAACAACACATTCTTTGCTTTGAATATTGAGCTTCCACTCAGGATACACGTCCCCACTGAGATAAAATAATATGACCAGATCTATCGAGCAATCACAATGTTAATACTTCAGATCTATTGGGCAATCACAATGTTATTAAATCTTTTTTTATTATTGTCCCAAGTCAATTTCTCAGTCTGTAATCTGCTATAGACAGTTATAATACTATTTCCTTTATTTGTTGTTATTAATTTTATATTTACATGCATGATCACAAAACCATTGAACGGTAGTACACAAGAGTCATCTATATGTTAGATAAATTGATGAAGTGTATACACTGAATATGTCGAATTCTGTGCTGATTCTGTTTCATCTTCAGACAGTCGGTATATGTTGTTCGATGAATATCCTGAAGGCAAGCAAGAATGAACACTGCCAGACTAGTTGTGGTGTACCAGTGGTTCTGAAATAAATAAGTATTCGTGCTGTCTATAGACTTTTTCAGTGGAAAGTTCTTACATGTTCACTACATGTGACAATACGCATCCGCTATTAAGGTATTTTTTATGGGTACTAATACTATATGTGCTGGACCAAGAAAGACTGAATAAAAAGGCAACACTGCAAACAATTCTGTATTCCCTTATTAATATCAATAAACTTTAATTCCACAGAAAAATTCAAATGTAAAGCAGTTATATTAGACTATAATAAGTAAACAAAAACACATCAAGCATGACACATTCGTTCACTAAATTTAATTGTCTGTATTTCTGAAAAGATACTGTAAAGGAAAATGTAGTAATAACCCAAATGCCCCTTTAATTTAAATGTAATGTGGAAATATTTTAAAATAAGCTTTCAAATTGCAATTTATAGAGGAATTCTTAAATTTGAAAAAACGAGACCAAAATGAGCAAGCCATCAGAAAAGCATACAGTTGATACACATGATAGTCTCATCTTTACCTTACTGATATATCGTCATGAAATAGAAAAATAACACACTTATTATTACTTTATGCTTTTGCAAATAAACAAAAACGCTTATTGTAATATATTATATTTGAATATTCTTTAAATATTGGCTTATTTTTGCGATTGTGTCATACAAGTAATTGTTTAGCATAAAATAGCAATTTTTGTCATGCTGTTTTTGATAAATAAATCAGGATCTTTATAATTATAATTCAATATATAAATTCGATAAAAAATGAGAAACAAACAAATTGATGTTGGTGTCACAAGTGATTAACTCATTTGCAGTTTTTTTTTCTTCCTGCTTTACAGTTTTGTTGTAATAAATGACTCACTGTGTACTGATCGCATCGTTTATCTTCTGTCTTAAAATGTGCATTGATTATTCATACTGTTTGTGTCAATAGAAATTCCAACAACAATAACTGATAAAGAAACGGCTAGTTGTATGACAGGAGAAACTTGGTCTACAACTATCTTGAAATTGTTGAACCATACTGAAATTCAGGGCTAATTTGTAATATTCTACAAGGCGATGCCCGGAAGAATGTTGAATTAGGGCTTAGATTTTAGTGCATATTTAATATAGAGGATAGGAACCATGTTATCATCACAACATCCGATCTGATGTATACAAGAAAAGTGGTAAAGGTGATATTTCAAAAAGAGAACAACCATTTACTCTCTGAAACATTTTTGTTTCAATGAGCAACGATATGTGAACTCTAAGTAGGTTCTGTAATTCATAAGGATGGATTAAGTGAAGTTGTCGCTTCTATAGCCTGATGGCCAATGTGTATATTCTTCATCAAAAGATAAAGTGCGACCGCAGAGCATTGAAGTAGACAGGAACGATTCACTATCATGATGACAGGTCCTGTTGCATTTGAAAGACTAAATAATCAACACAATGTACTGATATAGCTTTATCTACTCCATAGTTAAATGGTGAATTAAAAGGATCACAGTGTAATTTGTTTCTGACTCAACATAAAAATAAAATGTAATGATATTACTATAAGTGGCAGTTTTCCACCAACAGCTTTAGCACAATGTCGATGAGTAACATAAACAGCAATAAAATAAATCACTGAATAAGCTCACACGAAGGACCATTGAGTTTCATACTTAGAACAAGGACCCCTTACTTTGCAGGAACTGTTAGAAAGGTATTTCAAGAATGCCAGTAAGTCAGTGTTCCACTTGTAGGTAGTTTAAGCCACAGATAACCCTAGCACACAAGAACAATCTTCTATAATAAACGTTTTGAAAACGCTTAAACAATTAAAAATATTTCATTTACAATGACAATTCTTCAAGCACATTACAGTAATAAAAGATAAGAGAACACAATTGCAAAAGAGTACTAACAAGAGTGTATCGACATCTTTAATTCCTTGCAAATTATTGTTTACTATCAGAAGTTCCAATTGTATATTCAAATGAGATCATAGAATACTTAAAAAGATATGTATTGAGGAAGATAATATACAGATATATCAAACCAGATATTAGGTAACATTTTACCGTATAGTGTACTCAAATTTAGATGGAGATATCTCATCTAACAGAAAAATGTTTTGCTTTTCATGTCCCCATACGAGATATTTAAAACTTCACCTGTACTATAAAGACTTGACTTTTTTGAACATATATAACTTTGTTCTCAAATATGGAAATGTACATTAAGATATCTGTATGCATGCCTTCGAAATTCATGTGCTCAGTTACTGTACCATGATTAAAGGCAGTACTGACATTAGACGTCGGAAAGAAAGACTGACTTACAGTATGTTTACCTTTGGGGTCAAGAAGAGTAAATGTTTAAGATTGAAATGCAATGCACTTTTAGAAGATGATACGTGTTTGCAGAATTATTGTTAATAATGTTTATGTCTGTGGAAAGAAAACACCCGTCAGTTGCTGTATTATACTTTATACAGACATTTCTTAAAAGCCAGATTTACTGTATTTGAATTATGTAGCAGTCATCTTTTTCAAGAAACGTTTAATGTTTATTATTTGCTCTACAATTCAATTATAACTGTTTGATCTTAATATTCATACTACATTTATTTTATTTGGTTTTGCTAAGAACTAAGATGTCGAGAACTGTAACTAGATCAGCTCAAAAGAGAATCGTAACTAGATCTGCTCAAAAACTAATTAGCTACACTTACTTTATTGTTGTAATTTCAAAGGGCAATTTCTTTATCCGACTATCAATATTAGGATGTAATATATAACTTAGTAATTACTCTAAAGAAAGGGCTAATCGTATTTGTATAAAGGCACTAGGCGTTTTAGGGACAGAATTTCAAACACCATATCTTTAACGAAGATTGCCATTACATTGATGCTCTTTCCAATATGGTAAGTCATTATTGCGAAAACATATAACTTATTAGAAGACTAATTGCGATGCATAAAGACACAAAAGAGTTATTAATTTGCAGCGGGTTAACAATTACTTACCAATACACGGTCAAATGAAACTTTCCAAGGCGAAATCTATTCATGTCATTATCTCAAGATAAAATATTTCTGCAGGAAATTAATGTGGTATGCCATGATTTGGTTTTAATGGAACAGCGGATAGTTCATATCAACATGAATAAATTAAGTACTCATAAATTTTGGGACTTTTACACAGAATCGTGATTTTATTAAGGAAGTGAACAATGTGCGATATATAAGCTCATCTGTATCATACTGTGATGCAGGGTTCTTTAATCTCATGATATGGCTCTTAATCTGTTGTGCAGATGATATACGCTGCATCCGATTTCACTGTCGGGGCAAGCCATCATGTGACTATCACCGAAAACTTACTGCGGGCTATAAATTTGAATAACAATTAGCTTTAAGCGAAGAAGAACTGAAAATCTATAAATTTTTAAACAGCAAAAACAAAAAGCAACAAATGAAATCGGAAAGTAGGTAGCGATTTTGCCTTTTGGTGTGTCAGAAGTAATACAAAGGTAATCTTTTATGCATTTAGAAAGTATTAAAAATTTTATGGATTTTTGCTTCATTTTGATCTGATCGTTGATAGCAAATGATATGGTACATGTGCTCACATACCTGATACTGCATCTTCATAGTCTGAGGATGTTTCTGACGTGTCTGTGTCGTCTGTATGACAAGAAGAAAATCATAAACCTTGTAGCAAATTATGCAATAATAGTGTATATTGTGCAATCTCAACGAAATAATCTGTCACCCAGCATAACAATATTCAACTGAAAAATATGTACATTTTACAAAACTAGAACAAGGAAACTGCCCACCACAAGTTGCTGTTTACTCTTTCCTTGGTTCTTGTCATTGTTTGAGAAAGTCAGATGAAAGTTTGAAACTGTGCCGATCTTCCAATACTTAAGGATACATAGTATTTAGAAAGAAACACATTAACATACATGGTCACAATGAGTTATATAATTAAATTTCTATAGAAATCATGCAAAATGTGATATAAAATGTGATTAAAAGGCCCTGTATGAATTTAACTAAAGACATAAGTTGGTAAAGAATTCTATTTGTTTTATTATGTCATAATCCAATATGGCTCTCCACTGCACAGTGTCCCTGCATAATATCCTAGCATAATAATTCTGTAAAAGTGGACAAAGGTGCCATCCTTTGTCGTCCAATTACAAATGACACTGTGCATGTGTCTAGGTAAATGTGGCTGGAAAACTTCGTATATAAAAAGATTTGCATTATAATGTGTTCAAATTGAAGAAACAATTCACGAGTATCACTGTGCGTTCATTCATGGAATCACGTGAGCGTGTGACTTGCGATGATATCAGAAAACCAAGAAAACACCTGCTTTTGACATGTAATCAAATCATGATGCATTCAATTCTTAAATCCATAAACTGAGTTGTGTACAGACATGTCGATAGTAATCTAACAGTTTTATGATTTAATCTCTCTCTCGCTCTCAGTCTCTCTCTCTCTCTCTCTCTCTCTCTCTCTCTCTCTCTGTAAAACCTATGACTTTGTGTTTGACAAGCACAATGACTTCTGCATTTCACATATGCATTGACATATTTGTACCATTTATCCCACAGCACTCTACAACATTAAATGATAAATTGTCTGTTATGTCTTTGTAATCAGAATCTTGTGCCAAACATTAACCTGTTTTAATCTGTGTCGAAGCCTTGCTATCTTAAATTAATAGCTCAATAACTTTAAAGCCGTAATAGATGTACAATTATTACCTCCATTAACTTTTCAACAGTATCGGATACTATCAAATCAGTCTGTAATATATGTTCACTTTTGCACATGTACGCCTATAATACAAATCACACAGGACCTTATACTTTGAGTCAATATACTGCATAAAGAGGTCAAGCAGGTAGATTCATCTTTGTCATGTAGTTCATCACTTGACAATGTTATCCAATATTCAGCAGTACTGGGACTTTAGCTTTGTACAATTTTGTAAGCAATTAACAAAACAGCTGGTGTAGGCTCCAAACTATCTTGATGTACAGTTTTATATTATTCTGGCCGATTATTAATCAAGTGTTTGTGCTGTCTCTTGAGCCGAGGTATGGTAGAATTTGAAAATTGTTACAGATCAAATTAAACTGTTCAATATATATGGTATTGTGAATTGATTTGAATGTATTTTACAACCAGACAGCAGTTTTTGCATCTGGAAATATACATAAAATTTGCATACTGATTTGACCCTTTCTGGTACATTTTTGTACATTAAATGCCAGTTATAACTCCCACATCCAGATGTTATCAACACTCTCCACCTAGATTAACTCTTTCAAAAGTTTATGTCACACTGTGGTCTGTATTTTGTCAGTCTAAGATTATTTACATATTTTAAAGTGTATTCAAAGAAAATGTTTATGGCTTGTATTTCAAAACTTGAGTTTGACTTCAGTAGGATTTTATATCATGAAATATGTCTGCAGTACGAGAATCAGGATTAGCAATGAATTGAGCTGCAGGACAAGGATAAGTTGCTGTATCTTTGAGTTTTCAGAATACATAGTCTATTATTTGGTGCATGTAAAAATGTGTTCTTTTGGTACTATTCAATCAATCACTATGAATTTGGATTTTCTTCTCCAAATACACTAAGCCTCAATTTACTAATTTTTCACATTTACGTGTAATTCTTTGTTGATGTATTATTCTATTTATGTCACTTTCTTCAGTATAATGCCATTTGAATATCCTTTCTTTTAGACTATTTTTGCATCTCTAGTATTTTGTATTTCGTTTACCACTATCTCTGTCAATGTTTCTCTGTTGCATTTGTAACAGTTTACAATTGCTTCCATCTCCGATACACTTTGTCTTGGACAGGATTTGACTACGTTCACAACATATAATTTTCATTTGTGCAATTATTTGTAAAGTTTCATTTAAATTACTGGTAGATTTAAAATGAAAGTTCGGAAAAAATGTAATCTTGAGAATCTGTATATCTACACACTATTAAATTGTGCCGAAAAATACTTTATTGATGTGGAGTAAAAACTCCTCCCACATAAACTGATTTGGTTAATTTTGAGGTAATTATTTGTGATTGAAGATTTTATAGTTGTGTTACAATTGTACATTGTAAAACGTTTACCCATGATAAATGCGTAGTTCAAGCATGTGCAACCTACGTCTTGTTGGCCGCATCAGCCCCATGACCTGATTGTATCCCATTAGAATTACGTTGTGCGAGTGCACTAAATAAAAACGCTATCTGCCTTGCGTCCTTGAGGAAGTTGCACATGCCTGGCATAGTTAATTGTGTGTTTGGCAAGATTGCTATACCTTACTTGAACGAAACTTGAAAGAGGTGTATATGTTTCCATGATTCCATGAACATTTATGTGATTACCTCTAATCTTATATAAAACCTCAAGCTTGAAGCCGTTTACAATGTATTTGTTGTTTCAGCCTTTTGAGATATAATGAGAACTAATTTGATATTTTCAATGCTATCTTTTTCCATTTCTTCTGCAATGACCTAACCCTGCTAGGACATTGTGTAGATTACAGTCGCCTTGTCAGGGTTTTCATGTGTACTATTTTGTTGCTTACTGGTGACACTTTTGGATGTACTTTCTTTATTTCCTCTAGGATTTCACATACAAGGCATGCTTTAAGCCTTTCATTTTCTATTGCCCAATTTCTTCCACATCTGTCACATAAAGAATACTCAAAGTGTTCATGCTTATTAAAACTTCTATGTATCTATTGTGTTTGTAATGGCATGATGTTTTCAGCTGTTTCCCAACTGTCAAACGTTTCATCATCTCATTGATATTCACGAGTACATACTATTTTCAGTCATCAATTATGTTTTCAACTTTGTGCATGTCATCTTGCTTGATGTATAGACATAACTCTTGTTCGTAAACCATGCCGTATAGATCCTCTTCCATTAAGTCTTCCAATTTGTAAATGACTGGATCACCTAAAATTGCATCGCAAATTTAGATATTTGATCAGTGAGGTTAGAAAGGTAGCCTTTGGCAAAGATTGTTTCGCATTTCGATTTCAAACTGTTTGATCTATGTTAGATTTAGGTGTTCCAAATGTTTCTGTCATTAAGTAACCGAAAACGTTATCAATACTTTTAATAGATCTTACACTTTGCTTGCTTCAAGTGGAATCATGTATTTTGATCTGCAGTTTGTTATTTGTGTATGTTATTGCATCCCTGAAGTGGCTCTGGTAAATCATCAACTCATTATATCGTTTCATTTTGCATGAAATATTTCCACATCATATTCTTTAAAAGTTCTGTTAAACTACTCTATTACAAATGCCTTTTTGTCTGAGTAAGTTGAAAAGCGTTCAAAGTTGTCCATATCATATAAACCGTCCACTTTCCTGTTGTATTAGCTCCAGTCCCAAAGTATATACTTTCAGAATATCTCTCATTGAAGATATACCTAAAACCATCTTGTATGTAATCTCCCTCTTTTGGTTTAACTTTTTCAGCCCAAGTTTATTTTGAAAAGGCATTTTATACTCTTAAAATGTATTTGCATCTATTGTAGCTATGTTATTTTTGTATGATTGCTTGTTAGGAATGTTTTCCAGACACTGGTCAACAACGTGACTAGCGTAAAATCTTTTGTTTGGAGATATTTTCCTTGCTGCTTATGTAATATGTAATGTATAAGTTAACTGTTAAGTTTACAAATTTTTTAATTCGGTGTATTTTATTTTATTTTGATCCCGTTTAGTTTTTTCCCACTATAGATTGATATTTGTGTAAGCAGTAGGACTTTCAGGAATACAGCAAATATGTCTTAAATTATGTTCTTTGTCTTGCTCTGCGGTGTTTCTTACATTCAAAACTATATAAAATAATCCAGAAAATACTCTGTGCATGATTTTTGTCTCTGGGCGTTATTATCGAACCAAAAGAACATCCAACAACAACAACTACTTTTATTTTCAACAAACAATTTGCATCATTTTTTCAATCCTTTCAAAGGTGCGAATTATATCAGATTTATCTTAAAAATTGCCATTCCTATGTTTGGTTTTTAAAAAACCACTTCATAGACTGTCTACTGTTTTTAATCGAAATTTATTCTCAAGAAATTCCATATCTGTTTTGCTGAATTCTTGTTGACTGACCTTATAAAATGTATGAGATCTTCAAGTTGTGCTGTAAATGTAGACGAATACAAATCTATTTATTTATCCATTTCAAATATGTCATTTAGGACAATTTATTGCTACTGCTACTTCTATTACAGGGATCAGGAAAATATATGTATCAAACATAAGCGCTATACTTTAATTTAAATAAATGAAATGAAATTTTAAGTGTAGCATCAAGAGAGCATATGATCATAACCTAAAAATCTAATATAAAATATAAGAACCTATCATATACCATATTTCACTTTTTTCTTTTTCTTGAACAGAAAAGATTTTTGATTATGTTAGATAATTCTTAAATATTATTTTTCGCATGAATAAATTAGAAAAGTGATTGGTTTGCTGGAACAATTATATTTATTACTCTTTACTTACTCTCTCCTTTTTTCGTGTTCACATTCAAAATTATAAACTATTTGTGTCTATGTTTAAAAAAGTGAAATCATACATTGTTTTTTCTCTGTTTATGTTTTTGTACACCATCACGTAAACACAAGATAATATGTGTCTCTTTATTTGTTTTAGAAATCTTTATTGACAATAACCTACATCTGAACCAAATATTTTCATTGATTGTTTTTTTCTTGTTCTTTTTTTCTATGCTTTTTCATTTATTTTATATTGTTTCTTGTATTCTGTGTTACAGGGAGAGCGATGAAGATGTTTCTATTTTATATGTATGAAATTGGTGTAATTCTGATTGATATGAAATGGGTTTGTTTAAATATTTGTTGGAAATTCATAAATTATCGATAGGTGCATGTATGGTAAGGCACAAACTATTGTGTATTTTAGACGTGAACATAAAGTTACACTTTTTAATTCAAAGATGGATAAAACAAACATTAAAATATGAGCTGCAAACTCTTGAAGATTAGGAGATTAGAAAATGTGAAAGGATGTGTTTAATTACCTTAGGAGAAAACTGCCATATATACTCCTACAGGATACCCACTTTACACAAGATAAAATCTCATTTATCAGAGGTCAATATAGTTTCGAGTTCTATTTTAGTTTTGTGAATGGTCCAATTCAAGAGGCGTTTGCATTTTATTTAATAATAATGTTGAACATGATATAACATATTGCAAAATTTGATCTACGGTAATTTGATTGCATTCGATCCAAATATAGATAAAGAGTATTTCTCTCAATTTAATATTTGTGGGCTAAAAATACTGATTTGCAGCAATGTTAATGATATTATGAGTGAATAAGAGAATGATTCAGGTTTCATATGTTGCAATTTTAATTTGCTTTAAGATCTTGAATTAGACTCTTATAATTATAGAAATATAAATAATCGTAATAGCAGAAATGTGCTGTTCAGCAATAGCGATACCATTGGTATTGATGACCAACTTAAAGAACTAAATCCATATTTATTGAGTTATACATGGAGAAGAAAAAAGCCTTTAAAACAAGCCAGAATCAGTTTCTTTTTATATCACATGCCAAAAGTAGAAAGAAAAAAAAAACAATTTAATCAAGTTGTAGATCTGCCCACTATGATAATATTAAACCTATTCTCTAATGATTGTATTAGAGGTAAGGACTTGTGAAAATTAAATCATAGCCTTTAAGAAGATATCAAAATATGTAATTAAAATTACAATCTGCATTCAAAGGATAAAATTACAATAAACTTAATTAGCTGACGATGAAATTATAGAAAATGACGAATTATATCAGACATCTAAATTATAGATATCCTTGATGAAAATTCATGCTAAAGTCATTTCATATCATATGCTTCGTATAAAAGAAATGTGAAGAAAAAAAAAAAACAACAACAAGAAATTATTCAAGAAATACGATCTTTAGAGAATAGTGATTATGTTTACAATAATGTTTAACTTTTATTACAGTCCAAAAAGTTTGGAAATAAATAGAAAATATCAACTTCGAAGCAGTATCATCTGGTCAATGGCCAAATGGATGGTGAACTGGGAGAAACCAACACGAAACGTCACCGAGAGAGAATAAATTATTTGAGAAAGATGGCTACAGAAGTAATTAAGAACGCAAAATAAAACTATAACTAATCAGTATGATATCCTAAGAGAAGTTAAAAATTGATAAGAACAAATTTTATAAAGAGGAAAATGAGATTAAGGATAGAGATTTAAATGCTCTTCTTCGAAATTATTAAATTCCTAAGTTAGACCAAGACCAGTCTTCAAAATTAGATGGAAAAACTACTTAGAAAAAGGGTTTAGATTATTTTCAAAAAATATGAATAATAATAATCATTTTGGATCACACAGTTTCTTGTCTACAGCCTCTATAAATATTGAAAAATTCAGATATAAAGCTATTTGAACAAACCAGCAGATGAGATATTACAGCAGAATTTTTAAAAATCTTCTGGATTGATATTGGAGAATCTGTAATCAGAGCAATTAGCGAAGAATGACACTGGATCTTTTTAACAGTTTTGCGACAAGGAATTATAACTCGCGTACACAAGCAACATAAATGAAAAACGTATTTACAAAACTGGTGACCCTATATCATTACTTAATGTCTTTTGCAAATTAGTATCATGACGTATTGCCAAAAAAAAGTCAGTAGTGAATTATATAAGAGCTGATGACTAAACTGGATTTGTTACAGGAAGATATACTGGTAACAATACAAAAATACTTATGATATTATGTATATTACTGAAGAATTACAAATACCAGGTATTTTATTGTTAATTGACTTTGAAAAAAACTGTTGATGCTAATTCATGGAAATGTATTCATGTTGTTTTAACATTGGTTCATTTTGGATAATAATCTTCTTATCCATTACTACATATACTAATACAAGATGAAAAGACACATTATATAGTCTTAAAACGTCTTTAAATAGTAGCATACATCTGAAATTTGTATCGCATTCAAATCAGACAGGAAAGAAAATGCCATGATAATTTGTGAATAGTGTGAATCAAAAATACTTTCCAAACATAGCCGACTTCTGTATTATATTCCATATAAGCAGTCTTTCAGATGTGACATTAATTATAATAGAAAGGTAGCTTTATATGTACATGACATTCTAATGACAAACATACAGATCCAATATATGATTAACCTCTCTTTCATTTTCTCACTCTCTGCTCTCCCTGTCTCTCTCTCTCTCTCTCTCTCTCTCTCTCTCTCTCTCTCTCTCTCTCTCTCTCTCTCTCTCTCTCTCTCCTATCCTATCCTTTTCTTGCATCATATATCTCTCAAAGCATGATGTAGTATTACTACTGTTGTTATAGTTAGAATCAATGTTGGTACCTTTATATGTAATAACTTTAAGGGAGGGGACCCAGATGTTGTGATGACATATAGACTGATCCCATTCCCACTTAAAAGCTTCGTGCGCAGTAGAGCAAACCATAAATAAATATTCACAAGCAGAAAAAAAGGTTTACTAAAAATAAGAGACTGGGAAATGAGCGTCTCTTGAAAAAATTGCAAAATACACCACAAATATATTATGAATACATTATAGATGTTGAAAATAATCTACTGTACTGTTTTATGCCGCAAGACTTCTACTTTTATCTTCGCCCAATCTTACATACAAACTATACATGGTAAACTCTTGCTCTAAAGAAAAATTAAAAAATCTATTACTATAGTTATTTACGCGCCTACCACAATTATGTCCCTCGTATACATATTTATATTTTTAAAGCAGAACAAATCTCCAAACATTCATTAAATGAAATGTTGTAGTTTTGTTGATAAGCGTAATATTTATCACTCTTTATATAATCATCCATTTTGCGAACGTCGGTAATTTAAAATACCAAACAATAAACAGTACTTGCCCATATATAAAGCATGGTCTGTTTGCCTTCAACTTGACATTTCGACAGTTTTGAAGCAGTATATACCACCACACGCAAACTATCTTCTTTAGTTTTTGTCAAACTTTTAGATATGAAAAACACACCTACCTGGGATACTTTCAACTGGTGTTATAATTATGCAATGGACGCAAAGACATTATTATCACCTATTTAAGCTTCACTATTATTTTACTTGTTTTAAAAAAAATCATACATATGTATAAATAATGATTATTTTAAAACTTGGGGCCGAAAAATCCTTCTCATTGAATTTTACTTTCAATGTGTCGTTTTATTTAATGTATGTTATCATATGCAAGGTTTTCTATTACCAAAATGCTTGGTAGAGCTGTCTAAAAATAAACCTTTACTGCTAGCTCTAAGCTGCATTTGCTCGCAGAAACGCAATGGCATGGCATGATTCTGAAGATCTCTAATGTAGAATACTGTTCTTCAAGAAGTATGCTACACCCAATCAAAAACCATGCAATTATGTGAACATAGTGCATGTTTACAGCCCGGAGAAAGCATGTCTCGTCTTCAAAACCGCGACATCACTGAGTATAATAAATACTTCAGCCTGCACACCCATGGCTTCCCAAAAAGTAAATAAGCTGAAATGGATAATGGATCATCTATGCATATTGCTGTGTTAAAACAAATCTTTTCATATAGTTATGAGCTAAAACTAAAAATAAACTATAACAAACAAAAGATGTTCCTCATACTGGTTTCAAATTGGTTTTGGCAGGGAATAGAGCTTTAAATCAAGTTCGACAGATTTCGCCATGGTGCGTGATGTCAGTTAATCATATCGCCGCCCTGCCATCAACGGAATTTACAAGTGCATTGTTGTTTCTTTTTTTTTATGACCCACAGGCACGAGTTGTTGAGGAAGGATGTATTTGCATAGGTCCTCGATTGATTTAACAATATAATTAGACGTTAAGGTATCTACTGATGTATCTGTATCGCCAGCATCACCCGCAGTTTCTTGGTGGACTGGTCGTGAGGACCTTTCCTTGAGATGTCTCTGAAGACACATACTATTGGTCACCAATCCGTGATTGGTGTGATTCAAAGGATGGATCTATTGTGTGTTCATATCATTACCATGTCCTGCAATCTATTATCTCGTGAGCCATCTGTGCAATGTCGCCGTGTCACTGGTGTCCAACAATTTTTGTTGACCATCCTATTTCCTTTCCCATCTGCTACCTCCAATAGTTTTCAAAACAATAGCAAACATGTTCCATCTGTTGATTCTCTTTGCTATCAAATTGCAACTGTTTTGCATATATGGGGTAATATTTATTTCAGTAGTTGTATCTTGTTTCAACTACAAATGTTACATCGAATGTTTCTTGTTGATATATAACTTTTCTCTGACAAGTTTTACCATTTGTCCTGTTTTATTGACTTGCCTCATAACAGAGTCGTGTCTTCTCCCTTTTGTCTCAATTTCACCTGTAAACTGACCATAACACTGACTGGTGTTCCGGACATTTTTGTGTGTCTTTTTAGATTTTCAGACGCTTTTCCTGTCCTTCGAAAATGTGAATTCACAATGATCGCCCACTCCATTGGCTGTATGATATGCTTACTGCTGACTGGCAAAAGGCAAAGGCGATATAATCTACCAAAAGGAATCTTTTTTATCGCTCTTCATCTTCTTCTTGGCGAATTCCTGGAGTTTCAGGCAAGATTTTCTTAACGTGTACACTCATGTTAAGATTAGCTCAATCCGACGAGAAGCAAATGTTCAATTACAGACCGATATTGCAAACCCACTAATGTGCGTATTTGATCAGTCTTGTACTTGTTGAGAGAATCAATCTTTTGCAGATGAATTTTGACTTTTGTCATCTCTTTTAGGTCTGTACTTGTTAGATTTTTATTTTGTAACAACTGATCTCAGAGATCTCTGAAAATGTGAGCCACACCTTAATTTTCATTTACTTTTTCGTTTGAGATTAGAAATTTTCTTTTCAAATTCAGTCACTGGCAGGCGACTGCACACATGTTCTAAATCAATCTGTTCCAATTTACCAACATGCTGGTCAATATTGTAAAGTTTATTCTGTATACTTTAGAATCATTTATCACATCTACTATAAACCCTGCAGATCTGAGATTAATTCGTGTTTGTACCACAGCTCTGATGCTATGGATACATGCAACATCCATCATTCCAAAACAATTATTAATATTTGCAGGATCTTATAGTGGCTCCAAATTTATTGGAAAGGAGTGATGCTTGCAATTACCATCCCATTTTTTAAAGTACATTCCGTGTTTGGGAATAGTACAAAGGCGCTGCAAATATATGTGTATAACCAGAAATTCTTACATTATTGGGAGTTTTTGGCTTGGCTCACATAAGCTGTGCTAAAAGCAGGGGAATTCGCGTACTGCGTTAGTATGTTTTTTTTTGTTTAACTTATGCTGACTCTGGGTTAGTCTCACAAGAATTGCTGGCGGCAGTATGTCACGATGGATGTAACGTTGATCGTTTGGCTGAAAGTGGGCTAATTAGTAATTTTGTCGTCAGAGGAGCAGGAGTATGGGATAATTTAAATACGGCAAGAATATCCAGCCTGCTAGATTTACATTATTTGCAGTAAAGTGTACAGCAAGGTTACATGATTTAGTCAGTAGTGTCTAGTAACTAGCTCTAAACAGCAGCTATATAAGACTTTAGTGACCTAATTAGTATGGATACAGTGGGGGAAGATTCATGTTCTGGAGTGGATGTTTGGAAGTTCTTGCTGAAAATTTCTATTTAGGATTATTGATCATATAAGAATAACGATCATGTACGGTTTGATGCGCGTAAATGCTTGCCGGATTACTAGTATATGATTGTAAACCCTTGGGCGATGCACTCTAATTCAGGGTCTTCCAAATGTTCCTGCAAATGTTTGCACTCATCAAATATTAACATTATTCATAGTGATTAACGTATTCTCATTTGTGGGCACTGTAACTTTCCCAATTTTGCTACCTTCTTTCATCCCGTCAAACAAAGCATACTTTTAGCATTTATCTCACCTGATTGTGTGATGATATGTCACAGTTAAACAAAACAATAAATACTACTAGTATATCTTTCCAGCTTATTTCCAATCACCATGTCAGTACAATAAGCCCATAATGGGTATCAATATTTACTGTGCCTTTGTGATTGCAGTACTTATTGTCAAAGAGGATAGTACTCGGTTTCCTTTAATTAGGCTCACTTTTGCATGTAAACTCTTTCTCCAATAATCTTGTGTGCTCAATGTACAGGTAACACATTATTACTGCACAGAGTACACA
The DNA here is from genome assembly GCA_029931535.1 of Margaritifera margaritifera. Taxonomy (NCBI): domain Eukaryota; kingdom Metazoa; phylum Mollusca; class Bivalvia; order Unionida; family Margaritiferidae; genus Margaritifera; species Margaritifera margaritifera. The sequence continues at coordinate 154,176 of JAQPZY010000624.1, read as the reverse complement.
GTGTCAAAACTTGAACCATATTCATCATCAATTCATATAGCTTGATAAATACACCAATTATTTATCAGAAAATAAGAGCAAAACTCATATCTGGAATAAAATTACATCCCTCACTAATTCCAGACATAGCGTTGCTGCATGCAATACATTCAATATACATCTCTACAAAGGCATACATACGTTTCATGAAATTGGCGACAAGAAAGAGCGAATTTGACCAAAACATGAAATGTGCGATCTCTCTGCATATTCCATTAAATTCGGTAAAATTACTGCCCATTTAATGAATTAAGTAATTTCATGTTTGTTTTGGGGATATATATATATATATATATATATATATATATATATATATATATATATATATATATATATATATGTGTGTGTGTGTGCATGTGTGTGAAAATTACAAATATACATCAAACAGAGCGGACTATATATATATATATATATATATATATATATATATATATATATATATATATATATATATATATAGTTGCAAGATCAGGCACCACTCAGGTCAATAAAATTTCTTCAGAAGGCACCAGCAACTCGCAACGCAACCGTATTGTTAGCGACTGAACGACATTTTCCCTTTACATTTTGTTTCTAAAGTAACTGCCTTACTGATAGATATTTTGACTTGCCCATGTTATAAAACATGTGCTCTTGGGTTTCTTTTTTCCTTCTCTTTTCCCTTAATTTTTTATATATTTGTTTTAGTTTTTAAAAAATAGTTCACACAGTTTAAATATATCATACATACATTCTTTGTATTTTTCCCGGAAAGTTTTGATTTAATTTGTATATATAATTTAAAATGTATAATAAATTTTAAAAATAGCATGTAACTGTGAATGCAACGTGCATATCATACAAGACTGTCGTGATTTATTTGTTTTAGTCTGATAGATATGTGAGACATGTCAAACGCGATGATAATGATGCTGATGATGATGTAGGTGCCAAAAAATGACAAAGCAAAACGTTTCAGCTGCGGAAATACATAAACTGAACAGTTTCAAGGGAGATTGTGCAGCCAACGCAGGTAGAAATATGAGACACGATACTGACACACCTTTCGTCTTTGTCTTTCAATACATGGATGTTTATGTCAATATGCATTTCCTGTTTGATCATATGTGTGATTAAATGTTACACACAAGAATGATTAGTGCTGCAAAAAAGAATGAAATAGAATGCTAAAAATAAAAATATAAGGACAAAAGAAGACCCCCTCACTCCAAACAACAGTGGGAAAATTTATATATAAAAAATTCTTTGCTGCAACAAAGATCAAATATACAACCATGAACCAATACTAGAACAGATGAACATAGCGCTATTCTGGTATTCCAAATTGTATACGTGGTGTTCAGAGTTCAGACCGATGAGTATGGTAACTTGCATATATATTTGGAGTCGATTCATATGAAGTGTACGGTTAAAGGTAAAGTGATTAATTTTTGTAGTGTAAGCTAGCAAACTTGATACCCACAGAAACATATGAATCGACTCCAAATATATATGCAAGTTACCATACTCATAAGTAAAGTAATCATATGTCCATGAGTAGGCTGATTCAAATAAGAGAAAATAAGTGTATCTCCAAAATTGCATACTCTATAACATTTATGAGAAGTGAAGACTGACATATGACATTAATAGTGATTTTTAAACAACCAAAATCACGAGTTTTTAATCAGTTTAAAGTCAACATATGGTGTTTGGTTAAAGCAATCAATACATATCCGGAGAATATGTCATACAATGGTAATTTACATAAAAGCATCCCTTTAGAGTAATGCTACACCTGTATTTATGTGCATACAATAATGATAAGAAACAAACACATGCAGAGTGAGAGAGAGAGAGAGATAAAGTTACTGCTTACTGTGACTATAATGATGATATTTCACTTCCGTCATCATAACGAATTTATCAGTCAGTTTCATTTGCAATTTTATCGAGTGCCGTTTCAATTTCTTGTGTTTCTGTGAATGAATAAACACAAATTAAAAAGTTGTGTTATGATAATAAAGAATATACATTTATAAATCCTAATATTCAATATTTATTATTACTACATAAAATGAGCAAGTGTACGATGGTTTTATTGTTTGAAACTTATGTTGTTAAGACTTGCTGTGATATCCACACAAAAGCTGTGAACATGTATTATCCCATGGCTTTAATGTAAAGTGTAGTGATATTTTGATACGCTCCGTCTGTTCGATCATCGGTAAATCGCCTTCATAACTTCCGGATGGAAAGTCACAGAGATTAGTAGCCATTTTGCTTTATGGTAACCATTTGCTAGAGGAATGTCATTATTGACTCCTGCCCCTGCGTTTTCTGGAAAGGGGTCACGGGTAAAATCTACACGTATTTCGTACATAATATATGCAGCCACGGGTTTTTTCTTAATAAAGTTAAATACATCATCTAGTGGTTATCCATCATATAACAATGCTGTGCTCTAATTTTAGATACCTCGGAGGGAGAGACAGACAGACAGAGAGACAGAGAGGCAGACAGAGAGAGTTGACCGTTTGTTTCTTCTCCGTCTATTTCTATTAATTCTCTCCGGCCTCTATCTATGGCCTCATTTATTCATACACAAAACATTTACAATCAAACATGTCATAAAAAGCATTGATGATCTAGTATAAAAAGAATACCTATGATGATAAGAGCCTACAGTTACTTACAACCAATACCACGTTTATGCAAACAATTTGTCTATTTTAAATATATTTGTCAGTGTGCATGCTTGTGAAAAAAGACTCTTGTGTTCCTCAATATTTTTCAGGGTTAGAGGAAAATTCATGATTTATCGTGCTTTGTGATATCATTTTCGATTAATTAAATCCAATCGTTGTTCATGTATAATGAGTGACTTAAATGTAGCACTAGAAAGACAAAGAAACGTAAGAAATCTATCGATTCACCTAACATCAGCGGTGTACCCAAGCATAACCAAAACAAAACAACAAGATCGTCTTCCAATCTAAATTCAAGTCCGAATAAGGTTCAACAAAATGTGAATCACGCTGGTTCATTTCCCCTCTGTCATCTTTTTCAGCAAGTGCGTCAAGAATTCCTTTGTATCAAAACTGTCAAGCAATGCCAATTTATACATCACAACCTCCACCTGGGTTTTGGGTCATGTGGACCCTAACCCCTACCTGTTAAAATGTGCAAACACCCCAGGCTCCTTTGACCTCATAATCTGCATCTCCAGGCAGAAATGTCCAATATAATTTTACATCACAAAGTATTTTGTTAAAATATACAAAAACTGAATTATGTTGTGCAAAATGTGGCAAAAAATAGATGACCTAGATAAATAGTTCAAGGGGTACAAAACAATTCAGGGAATGAGAAGTCAATATGATACTTTTGAAAAACCTCTGCAGTTTATGAGTAACAAACAAGAAGACCAGACAAAATAACAGACAAAATTGAACAAACAGATAAGAAATCTAGACAAAACACTAGCCACACTGCAAATCTAAAATCAGACACTGAAAAAACATTAGTGATCAACAAGTTAGAAGTATGCGGAATAATCTGGTATTTACCGGAACAGCAGAAACTGAAAAGCAAGATCACAATAGTGAGGATGTGTTAAAGGATTTTATCAGAAAAGAGCTGCAAAGTAACCCCACATACATTGCATTTGAACAATTGCATAGAGTTTATCCATCGGAAAAGGGAACATCTTTAGATACAAAGCGAAAGAATGGCCCCAAGTTTTGTCCAATTGATGCTAAATTCTCTTGCTACAAGAATCTCGAAACTGTAAGACAAACATCACCTGTACATCTCAAAGTGAAACCATATGGCAAAAATGAACTGTTTCCAAAATATGTTGTAGAACAACTAAAACCTTTCTAGAAAAGCAAAGAAAGATATAAATTTGAGAGTTAAACCTGACAGATTTTACATTAGTGGTCAAGTAATGAACGAGCAGCAAGCAGCGGCACATGTAAATGAACACCTTCGGATTCCTTGGGAAAACCTCCCATGGTTGACAGATGCTGTTGATACTGATACTGGTAGAGGCTCTTCAATATCGTCAACAATGCACAAGTGAAGTGACTGCGCAGTTGGCTCACAAAAGTCAGCACGGACCTGAATATGGTCAATTGCTTTAGTGTATTACCTAATATTGACCCAGAAATTGACCCAGTAAATGCTAAATGGTGTCAAGGGAATAGATGTAAGGAATATGAACCTGTACAATCTGAATGATTGATAATTGCTTTTGTAAATGTTTGTGATTTAAGACAAAAACTCATATTAAATGAGTTTTCTGAATTTATTAATTCTTATGATATTGTTTCACTTGCTGAAACAAAACTTAAGGACATATATAAAATTAGTGTCTGTGGTAATAAGATAATTACAAAAAACAGACGAAGATGTCTACAAAGTCCTGGATGTATAGATGTTCTTATTAAGGACTCTCTTTCTCTCTTTCTCTCTCTCTCTCTCTGATTATGTAGATGTTGTAGAGTCGGAAATCATAACATACATTTTGGATCAAACTTAGAAGTACAGAAATAACTGGTAGTGGTCCTGTTATTAGTGGATTAATATATACATCCAGAAAATCAAACATATAGCGCCGATGAATCATATACTAAAGAAGATGATGAAATATTACACATTTCTTGTTGCTCTAGTTATATTTTTCTCGTTGGTGATTTTAATGCCAGTCTCGCTAATTGATCAAATATTGGTAGAAATCAAGCTGAAATATTCAGTCTCGATAACGATAAAATGAATTACATAGAGGAGATTAAGCGTCCAAAAAAGTGTGGTATACCCCAGGTAGGCTATTCCTAAGATATATATAGAAATAGGTATGTATGCATTTATTTTTATTTTTGTATGCATAATAATATGTATATCTGTAAGAAAAAAGTGGGATTAGACCGGGGAGTTGGAAAATTCACATTTGGTGGCAAGCGTCTAATTGATTATTTAGTAACGACTTTAAGTGCTTTTCAACTGTTACACAAATTTTGAAGTGTTTGATTCTTTGTTTTCAGGTATTCACTGTGCCTTAGCATACAATATTTGAGGTAATCAGCAACATATACTTGATGCTACTAATACAGAAAATAGAACCATAGGACTGAGGTATTCAAGAATGAAAAATGATTTTCTGCCGAATATAAATTTACAAGATTTGAATGATATTAATTAGAAATTGCAGGAACTTATAAATAAAGATAATGCAGCACGAGATGATGTAAATAGAATCACAAATTATAGAAGTCATGTCTTTATTTGTTTTTTCTGAGCTGATATATCGTCATAAATGACAAAAAGGTAAAAATGTTGCAAATACATGCAAGAATAAAGCTGACTCTAAACCATAGTTGGGCAATTAGTGTAGGAAAGCCAGAAAACATAACCACAAAAGAAGAAAAACTGCGGTGAGGAAACTTAATATGCTAAGAGGCAGCAGACAGTGTAAGAAAACTCTAACAAAGCATTTCTCTCGTTATAAAAACAATCATTGCAGAGTAAAATACGCACTTTACAATAAATAAAAAACAAAAAGGTACTGGAATAAGATAAATAATGTTGGCAAGAAAAGACCTGATCAAAGTATTACATTGCAAGAATCTTCTGAATATTTTAAAGAAATAAACTTAGTGGACACATATAGTGACGAGTAAAGAATCCCCGAAACGGTAGAAGCGGCTGGTGTTGTCAATAACTCGTCTTAATGACTCAATTACAGTTGAAGACATATTAAAAGTTATTACTAATCTAAAAATTAATAAAGCAAGTTCAGATGATAAAATATTGAATGGATATGTAAAAAGCTCAATTGCTGAAATTTTAAAAATGTGTGGAAAGCTTTTTAATATAATCTTTAATACTGGCTTTGTACTAAATGGTTGGACTAAAGGTGTTAGTGTGCCAATTTAGAAAAATAAAGGTGACAAAACTGATATATCTATTTATAGACTTTTAACTGTTTTGGCAAAGGTTTTACCGCTATATACAATTTGAGATTGACTAAATTCCTTGATGACAATAATGTCCTATCCGAGACTCAGGCTCGATTCAGGAAAGGTTACTCCACAATAGACAATGTATTTCTTTTGTATTTCTTACTGTTTTTTTTTTAGACATTGTAAAAAGATATTATTTGGTGCTTTTGTCCATTATAAAAGTGTCTTTCAAAAAGTACGGAGAGCTTATTTACGGTATAAGTTATTTTCTATAGCCATCAAGGGAAAGTGTTTCAGTCTTGTATTAAGTATTTATAATGATACAATATCAAATCATGTGTATGTGTGAATAATAAATACTTCGCTTTTATTCTGCTGCGAGAAAGGATTACGACAAGGGTAAAATTTGTCTCCATTATTGTTCTCTTTATTCCTAAATGACTTAGAATAATTGTTATTAGTAAATGTGTTTAGAGGTTGCACCGTACCTCCGACCATACTGATTCTGTAAATATGTTAAATGTTATGTTCTTACTAATCACCTTCAACCATTTGAAAATCAGGAAACATGGGTATAAGTTGTTTGTAACTGTTCAGATATTTGGCATTGTTACCAAGAAACCAGAGTGTTTACTTCAGACGTCACTTTAACCAAGCGGTGACTTAAAGCAGTAACAAGATAGAGACTCTCAGTGGTATTGCTGTTAGTGCTGACCATTATCTTTCATTTAATAAGTTTTATTCTTTTGTCATTGATCTACCTAAAATTCATAACCCGAGAGACATACAAGCTTATGTGATCCTAAATCCCAGTGAGATGAAACCCATGCAGTTTGCTAATCTTCCCATCGGTTATCTTATCGCCAATGAATCTATTGTCTTACATAGAGACTGTCATTGCTTAACAACTTCAATGGCTGCATATAAAGTGTCACCCAAACAATATTCAATTCTTCTAAACATTCTACTTTGTAGGCAATGTACAAATTCCGCTCCAGTCAAGAACTCTTGTGGCATTTGTGAGCATTCCGTGGCAAAATCTGACAGAGCTAGTATCTGCGATATCTGTAGGCTGTGGTCCCACATTAAATGTAATGGCGTAAACGTAACTGAATATGCTCAATACACAACCCTTGAATCTTTCGACTGTATATAAAGAAAGTGTCAGTATCTTGATTTGTATTACAATTTGCTTTTATATGACAATTTATTTTCTTGCGTGTAAAGCCGAGATTCTTTTCTCTGGTTCTAATTGTCCAGTGGAGATAACGAGGACAACAAAAGCTTCAATACATCCACGTCCCTCTCCTCAACAGATGAGAATGCATATGATATTTTGGGAAAAGCTGAGAGACTTTCAATCTGTCAATTGGAAATTAGTTTTAATTTTAGTATCTGAATATAAAGTCTCAGATATAAATTTGAAGAATTACATATCTTCTTGCCTATTCTGGACATATTATGTGCTGCTGAGATATGAGAGAAATTTACAAACTTACATGAAAGCATAATACCGGTTGAAAAAATAAACATTACCTCTTGACTGCGCTGATTTTTTTTATTTAGATATGATAGCATAGCCTTTAGAAATAAAGAGCAATGTAACAAATAATCATGGTATCCCTGAAAACGATATCTATTTTACAAAACCAATTGATAACATAAAAATGGCAAATCCATTTCAGTAAAGGGAATATATTTTGTTGTTGGGTATTACAAGGTTTGTGAATGACTACAAAACAACACATTTACGTACATCAAGGACGTGAACGAAACAAGTTCTGTTTCAATCTCTAATGGTTATTACAACATGGAAATGTATATGAACACAGTCAAAGAGGGAATGACTGAAAATACGTACAATGAAGAAACTATTAATGTTCAATGTTTGAGACACAACTCAAACGTTAAATTCACTCCGACCAACATTTACAAAGTAAACATAACAAATAAATGCGCTCAAATGTAAGGATTACTATTCAGAGAATTATACAGGCATCTACTGAATTTGATGCTGTTTTAGGGTTCTGAAGCAATATATAATATAATTATTACTCCACCAAAAGATTAAAATATAATTGATGAAAAAAGGAGTTTGATTACAAAATTAAACTAATTCCCTGATGTGTATTGCTTTACGATTTTTGTATTATACTGAATCAGTAAAATCCGATCAGTATTGATTAGTATGTAAATTTAAGAGATTAAATTGTATTTATGACCAATATCCGAATATGGTCCATATGTTATATGGTTGTTAAGATTCCTTTTAAATCTGAAACATTAGCTAGCATTTATGGATTAGACTGTGTTCCATCACGTTGTGCTGAATACAAGTTGTACACCAGATAATTAAACAATAAAATGTCGTTCAAGTAAAAATTGATTATTCAACTTATTATCAACATGAATACTCATGGCATAATATTTTTTCTAGCAAATACATGTTTATATCATTGGATTAGTGGTAAACAATCAACGTGTCTCTTAGTAATTTGAGCTTAAAAATGTCTGAGCCTAATACTGTATGTACAGTGTAAAAGAATCATGTAATACTATGTGGAAGAGAGCGACCTTTAAAAAATCGGATTGTAAAATAAAACTGAAACAGATTGTAAAGGAAGAATTGGCAGCGCTAAGAGCATTTTTAACTCAGAGATATTGCACAGTAAATCGCCACAACAGCAATTATAATTTGAAGTATAATAGCTCATGGTCTGGCATTTACAGGAAGCAACTATCTATCTACGTTATGTGATCCTATTTCATCCTAATTTAGCTGATATGCAACGGATGAGTACCAGAGAAAAGTTGCAAATTTCAATGAAAATAGATACAAAACCATTAACAACTTGAATGGAATATTGAGATAACAAAGTTTGGTCACTCAGTACTTAAATAATAAAATAGATGATGGGGGGGGGGGTTGCCTTTATATACAGACTCTGTTTCCCCAGAAAATGATGTAAAACTTGAAACTCCAAGGCAGCCAAAATTGAATGATATCATTTGCAGTAAGCCTAACATGTTCGCTTTTGAATATTCAGCAGTGTCTTAAAGGTTGATGTTCTCTTTCAAGTCACTTTTAAGGTCTTCTGTCTCAACATGAATGTATAAAGAATCTGTATATGTTATGAGTAGTCTGTTTCTATTTCCAACTTCTTGTGTGAGAATTTGCACATCAACTGTTTGGATAGATCTAATGCAATAAAACCACCACAGATCTTTTTGATTAATATTATTTTCTTGTTTTTCAGACTGCCACCACCAAATTATCATCATAATTGTTCTCCTGGGGAAGTGTGTATCTTTTCAGCATTTGAAAATGTATTTTCTTCTGTACATATTTTAACTGTTGTCCACTTTCCGAGATTTTCCATTTGATTTCCAAATACAATGTTATTCATCAATTTAGAAAAATGTTTCTCGAAATAATTTGTTGGTTTTTGTCTCAGACTAGTATTTAGTTACATGTAGGATTTCAACCAAGGTTGCTATTCAAACAATACAATTATGTGCATCTTTTTATCAGAGTTAGACCTAACTGCATTCGAAGTTTCAGTTTATGTAATAATTCACATACTTTATTTTGTATTTCAATGTACACAATAGTTTTGGTACAGTTGATTGTGTACCATTATAACCATTAATTAATGGGGTTATTTTTTGCAACTCTGATAAATCTCATTTCAGCTAGAATTAATATGTCTTGAGTTAACAAGTAGTCCATGTAATGGTCGTGCTGATGAGCAGAAGAAACTATAGGAGTAAACTCTTTATATTCTATGCTTGCTACCTTTGAACTAAAATAAACAGATCTAAAGGTATGCGCGTATATCATTTAGGCCGACACTCATATCAAAATTATACAATGTGCTACATAGTATTTGTCTCTTAAGGCAGTTTTTATAAGCAGCATACTATTTTATTACGCTCCCAAGAAAAAAGTGTTGGTTTTTAACAAAGGCCCAGCGGTTATGCTCCCACATTGCACATCCGCGATCTGAGGTTAAATCAATGGTTTTGGAACATGAAGATATTTGATGACCATTAGTTGTTGACGTTTCTCCCCATATTTCGTTCAGCTTTCGCCACGAACGAAAGACAATGTGAAATGCAGATCTGAGCCGTTGGGAGTGTGTTATATAAGATCGTAACCTTTTTTACAACCTTCCTTAAGGTGTAAATCTTAGAAAAAAGGAAGACAAATGTGGGAATATACACAATTTTACAATTAAAGCTTTATAACCAAATGAAAAATATTATATATAATTTTAAATATCTTTCTTGTACAGTTGTATATCGTTCCATTTTTATCATATGAAACACATATAACTGGAAGTGATTAATTATAATGTCAAGATATATTAACTCATACGCTTGGTAATTATTTGCCATTGCTCCAATTTTACAATAAAAAGTAGTTCAATTCGGCATACATCTTCCCCACCTTTTGCCAGGTAATGTCAGCTATTTATTCCCAAGGATGGTACTTCCGTCAACCACAGTTAATATGTGACAATGTTCATATTGATTCAAGACCTGATACAGACGGAGCCCAAATCTTTTCATTTTCAAAATGCGTTTATGTATGCATTTTTCATGGGTGCAACATACTGATGATGTGACTAAGGTGACAAATACATGCTACTTAAATCATTAATCAATTAAGAAATAATAGTCTGTTGTGCCTAGTTTCCCATTATTTTATGCATGACCTTTTGTTAAAGAATATATGGGCTGGCAAGAGGCGGAAGTTCCCAGAGTAAACTTAATAATATTATAGAAGGGATTTGCTTTGAAAGCAAAAACATGTCCCCACCCCTCCTAACATGACAATGAATGATTTTTTTTTCTAGGAGTATTATGTAGAATGTCCATGATTTAGAAGGTGAAAGGGTAACATGTTGTAGCCAAATATGGAAGTCTACATGTGATAAGATATTTATAGGACAATTGGACCAAACCTGACCCAGTTTTCGTTTCTGTGATCTTAAACAGATTTAGAAGGTCACCGTTGATATTTTGCGCAAAGTAATGATTGTTCAATTGTGTGCATTGACATCATGAAAACATTTGTGACGACAAATTATACTATGTTTTGATCTTGACAATAGTGTCTATGGAAGTCACACTAGTTATGGCGAATCCTGTCGACAAAGAACACACAAATGACCAAATACGTTTGTCCTTTATGGGCATGTGTTGTGTATATGGAGAGTTTCGCACCGTGAAACCAGCTCTGACAGAAAGACAAGCACCTAAATGTAATGGGAAGGAACACCAAATATAGCTGTTATCCGGATTAACACGCTCAAATCTAGGAACGACTCAACATGGCATGGGGTGGAAGTTTTCTTCAGGGGTTAGGACGTCTCTTCGGTAGTGATAGATCCATATAAGGTCTCATGAGAACAGAGCTAAGACTAACTTTAAAACGATACTAAGTAAATTCTCAATATATCTGATAAAGTTCCAGCCAAAATGCAGAATTTTAAAAACTGATTTTTCAGAGTACAAAAAATACACCAGTAACGGGTTTGGTTCTCAGATATGGATTATCGTCTTCCTCTTGTAAGCTCAAAACCAGCTCGGCCAATTAAGGGAATAATTACTCATCACAATGACAGAAATACCATCCAATAAGACAAACTTTCTAACATATAAAAAACAGAAATAAGGAATTTTAACTGGTCTATATAAGGCCAAATATTCTGAACACAACGATTTTAGTAATTTTCCTTATATAAATAATCAAAATATCAGAGAAAATTCAAAGGCAAAATATTCAATAGGAAAGTCAAATAACATGGTAAGAAGCACCCCTCTTGGTTAAACAAAATTCATTCAATAAAAGTCGTTCCTTATGTTTCTGTCAAGTTTTAAAATTTCACACACATTTTCTTTGCTGTGCAAAACATTGGATGCAAAGTACTGGGAATACAATATTTTTACTGAAAGGTTCTCAATTAAAGCTTGATACGGCAATTATTATCCACAAAAATTCAGCAATTTCAGACAAAAGTTTTAATAATTGGACTTTTTGTATTGCGTTGTGGTGCTAGTATATTTTAATTCAATGTCTATGCCGCAACTGCTGGCACTGGTTAAGTTCGCGCCTGTTATTTATCTTCGCTGCAAGCAGTCTCGATCAATCAAGCATCTCGCATGACTCTGTGAGATCTTTGCAATACTAGGGTTTGGTAAATGTCAATACAATACAAACGATTGTAATGCTCAAAACAAGGTTCACCAGAATCTGGTAAAGTCTTTGATTGGTTGACAGATTAGTCAGCGTTCTTTATAAAAACTTTCACATAAGTGACAATTCTTTTTTTGGTTGTTGTTTCTGGTTGTTTTTTGTTATGTTTATTGACTGATCACACATAAAATATGTATATATAATATTCGTCTACATGAATGATGCTAATCAACAGAATGTGACACAAACTAACAGTTTACACAAAAGGCGCGAACGCATTGTATGCTTTTGCTCTTTCCATTATCTCTCATGTATATTTATTTATATGTTTATATTTATCGCTTATGTACAAGTAATGCTGCTGCACTTTATAAATAGTGTATTTTTTCGGAGAGAACAAAAAAAAGTGAGCTTATTTAATTGGAAGCAATCAACTGTATAGACCTTTAGCAGACTCTGGATCGGCGTAGCTCTCTCAAGGTCACGCGAGTCTGGAAGAACGAGACTACGATGCAGCAGATCATATTAGCTTTCATGTACAAAGGTGTATGATGTCAGGTTACTCCAAGTTACTAAAGCAGAATAGCGGTCAAGTAGGTTAAATGTATCATCCCTGATGATTTGTACTGAAACGCACTCAGATTTTGTTGTTCGATATCTATCTTAAAATAGCATACAGAAAGGGTTAAGCTTTGCAACATTAGGATAATATCTGTCTCAAAATTGGCAACATCTGATTGAAATCTTGGACCATTGAAAGTAAATCTGTGCCTGTAAAAACACTTATCCCAAAAAGTCTACATCCAGCAAAGATGTAGAAACATTTGAAACAATATATGCTGTAATGTCATTAGAACATAACCATGGCATCCACAAGTGCATGTTAGCGTATATACCACATTTCATGTGTCTATCTCTAGTGAACTTGGCTGAATTCTGCTAAAACGATATTTGTCCACACATCCAGTACAAAAAGTTTCCAAATGTGTAACAGATGGAACAATTGCTGTAATGGCCTGAAAATCAAATTAGGTCATTTATAGATCAATTAAAATATGCGTAACACATTTCATTCATCTATATCGAACGGATTTTACTTAATCGTGCTAACAAAAAGTTTAAGTATAGACAGCAAAAATGTGTGTGATAAGTTGCCAAATGATGCCACAGTCACGAGAACATAATAAGGTCATGGGAACTACTCAAAGTATCTAAATATCCAGTTTGGTCTGGTTTGGTTCAATGCCGTTTTATGTATCATGCTTACAAGATAAGATGAACGGATGGACTGACGGACAGCACAAAACCAATATATTTTCTTTATGTGGGGAGGAGACATACATGAACAAAGAAGGGGTGATTGTTGAAATCTTCAACTGAATAACAGGGCGCAGTTGTTTTCCCTTAATTAACAAAAGAACGCCTAAAAAAAGAAAACAAATGTTGGTACGTATATTGAGCGGTGTCCTGTATTGAAAAAAAAGGACAGGAATACATTAAAAATGAAAGAGAGAAAGATAGACGTAAATCAAAAACGTCAATGATCTTCTTAACTGATTGTATTTTAATAATTAGTATGTACCAGAAATAATTTAAAAAGCCCCATTACCGACATCATTGAGAAATCGCCTTTTAAGTCCTCAAAATCTGGTCAAAATCCAGCGATATGTTAATGGACGAAATAGCTACTAATGGTGAGCACAGCTACAGTGCTCTTTAAAACGAGCTTTGATGATAAAGCTGATCACAATCCAAATTATCAATAATGTATTCTTCGGAAAATTTCGTCAAACAGAAGTCTGTATTATGGTTGAATCGGAACAGAGTAGCGCATTGGGAAAAGAAGACATTGGATTAGTTAATAAGAATGATGCTAATATATACCTTTCAGTAACCCAAGGCTGTATAGAGATTTTGAAGCCAGTCTTGTTACTTGGAATTAACCAATTAGTATTTTTGTAACATAATAAAATACAATAACTAAAGGAAGAAAAGCAGATCTAAGTTGCACCATCAATGTAGGTTTGGCAGCAATGGTTGCAGAATCAAACGCGATAGTTAAGTGGTTAGAGTGTCGGAGTCCTACCATCATATTATCCTGGCTCGGCTGACGAGGTCTGTCACTGGGAAAAGCACTTTATTCAAATTATAGTCATGAAAAGTTCCCAGATGAATAACTTGTCACGCTTCTTCCAAAAGGGAGAAAATACGGTTATGAAAATGGCCGTAAATTCAGCCAGTTTGACTTGCTGAGATGAATGATTTAATTACCAAAGCACTACATTTCAAATGATTTTAATATTATCTGATATTTAGATGTAAATAAAAAAACGATAGACTGAAGAAGCTACTGAAGCAATTTCTAAGTCATTTGCTGTTTTCTAGCTCTGTTGGTCAAGCCAGGAGTAGGAGAGCCTAAAAAATGGCCGAATGTTCCTTGTCCATTGTGTGACATCCTTAAAACGTTCAGTTATTTTAGCATTTCCCTCGAACTTTATGTTTGTGTAATGGATAGTTTACAAGACTATAGGAATACAAATAATAATATCAATAGCGTCTGAAGTAAAAGAAGTGTATTTCTTCTGATTGTTGTGCTGCTAATTGTGTTCCACTTGTAGTAAACATATGTTGGTGTTTTACATATATATATATATATATATATATATATATATATATATATATATATATATATATATATATGTAGATATAAATATATATATATATATGTATATATATATATATATATATATATATATATATATATATATATATGTTCATAAGTGAAAAACTATGTCTTCCTTCAAAATTACAATTATTAATATACACATGACATTAATATTTGGGATTTAATTACCTTCGCTAACAGCTTCCAATTCCGTCATAAAGAGTCTCTGAGAATCGATCATGTACTTTAAAGTACCTGCATTCATGCTAATATTGTCACCGATCTGACCATTTTGGTTTGAATTTGAGTCGTGCGACGATCGATCTGAAAGAAAATTAATATAACTGAAGCCTGTAGCATATTTTAAAGCGTTGTTTTTGAAAAAAAAAAAAAAAAAAAAAAAAAAAAAATCGAAACAAAACACACACACACAACTATAAATCCAGGCTGGACAATTATAACGCACCTGCAACGATGGGACCAGCAACGATATTTATACACACTGCCTGCATCACACTACTGGTCCCGATACGAGAGAGTGTGATGCGGTATACATCATCAAATTCTTCTTCATTTTTTTATTTATTAATATATTTTTTAATTTCTTGGACGAAGTCTTGTACAGTTTTGATCTGCTTGAAGACCTACGCTTTGCCATTAGTGGGGTACATATCTCGTCAGAAGTAACTTATTTCCTCAGTCAGTTATTGCTTTTTGATCGAATGTGGATGATATACCGTATCCGACTGAACAGTTTCCTTTTGCTTGATTCTGGAGGAAAGTATTATAAACGGTCTAATTAAATCTGTATATATGTTTTGACCGCAACACAAAGGATACATGTAGATTGCACATTTTTACCATGTTTTTCATTAGTTTTTTTGCTTGCATTATTGATCCTATTATCTGTATATTTTCCACTTCATTAAAACATGTAAATAATAAATTGTTCAGGTGTACTGTGGGCATTTGTGTTGCGTGTTTTTTTGTTGTTGTTGTAACTTGTTCCTTCAACAGAGAAAGAGCTTGATTAGCTCGAAAAGTTGGAAAATTGTTTTGTAACTGTGCTGCTATCAAATCTTTGTGTGTGTGAATACATTAGTGGTTTCAAGTAGTTAAACAACGACAGTACCTAATTCACTCTAACCGTGTGTAAGGTGTAAATGGTTTAAATGTGCTATTTATAATACAGCATCACTAAAAATATATACAACTATCCATTGAAGCCAAACTTGTGGGCCTGGGGCTTGTACGCAGAATGTCTTTCCTTATTCTCGCACTTCCATCTGCTTAATCCTCACACCTCGGATACACTTTAAGGATGCAATGCACCATTGAACACCTAAACTACACAGTAATCATGGCAGCTTAATTAGTTTGTATGATAACTTTACTTCAAAATGAGAAGTTAACGACAAAGTAACTAGTGATATTTCATACCATGATGGCATCAAATAAATCGTTACACAGTGCATTGTAGCGAATTCACAGCTATAAAACAATACATACACGTAATAAAAATATATGAAAACTGCTAAATCATCGGTTCTTTTTATGGAAATTATTTTAAATGGCCATATGTCTCGAAATAAGTCAGCAAATCGAAAATCTGTGTAGATACGGCAAAATTGAACTACGTGGTTGTTAAACTATGATCACTGTTTACGCTAAACCTTAACAAATTCAATATTACGGGAAGTAAGTGTCAAACTTTTAATCTTTCAGTCTATCTGTGTGATAATTACCAGCAGCAACATTATTTTCTTAATATGAGTAAAACCAAAACATCGATCATGACTTTTCTCTCTAAGTAACTCCTGATTATATTCATCGTTGATAGTACGTTGGAATATCGTTTCCTGTGCGTTATTATTGTGCAGTGTGAAATTTGACTGTGCCCATGTACTCTTGTTTGACCAACTTAACTGGTCAGTAAACCTTTTATCTTTTATTACAACTGCATCACGCGATAACAGTGCTTTTTTCCTTTCAGAGGTATTAAACATTAAACAGATTCTAAACAATATTTGTACCCTACACCACTTGAAAAAATTATGACGTTATTTAGTAGCAAACAAAATAATTATAGTTGTGCTAGCAAAATCCATTCTTGTAAATAAAATAAAATAGACTTCACCGTGGCAAATCCATTCAATTATCATAAATCTTGATAAAAATATATCCGACAACAGAAAACTTAATAGTATAAAAACTGGGAAAATACAACACAGCAAATTCCTTAACAATCTTCGTATTGACAGTGATATTTTAAAATAATACTCACCTTGCCATTTATAGAAAGGTTGCAAAATATTCTAACCTCAGACTACCCCTAATTATTGTTTGCTCATCCATGAAATGGGTTTAAAAAAGCTGCATATTACTATGTTTTTTTTTTAGCGATTATCGAATTCAATTGTATTAATATGTACAGAAAACGGATGGAACATTTTGCACGAAGAAGAAATATGTTGATTTATTGATGGAGAATACTATTGAAACTCTTACTAGAAAACCAAAAACCTAGATTCTTTGCACAAACTTTTGTCTTTACCACTTAGAAACAGAATTTCGAGCAAATACAAAAACTTGAAATTTAAATTTTAGGCTAAGAAAATCCCCAGACAACAAAAACTCAATTCAAATTTGGAAATGTATTTTAGACGCTAAATTCCTGACACATGCTGGAACAGATTAATTATGGTTAACAAATACTATAGTAGGCTTATCAGTGAGACAAAGACACGAAAAATGCCCCAAGGCACGCGAAGTTAAAACATTACTAGACACTCGTGCCGACACAGATTACGGATGGCAATAGGAAAATCTGAAGTCTTTGCACCATAAAAAGGAGCCAGCTCTTCAGGCTAATTACTAATAACTAAATACTTGTAGGGAATCCATTTAAGAAAGATTATGTTTTTATACTTAGTATCTAATTGTGATTGATGCTATTCATGTGCATACAAAATCAGTAGAACATTTTGTTTTTTAATAAAACGTTACGGCTTTATTAACAATCAGACATGTAGCCTCGCTTTTGATACTTTGACGACAGAGACAGAGTAAGCGGTATTCTAAAAGTCAGATTCACTCAATTACATCTTCAATTGTGAACATTATGAAGTATATGGATTATTTAAACATTTCTTACGACTCTATGGTCTAAGAAAAATATAACAGATAGAAAGTGAAACCAACAAATCAAGTAAAAATCAACAAACAATTTATTTCTAGATAATTAAAATGAAAATTCAAAAAGACACTTACAGTAATGTGAATTAAAATCCAAATAATCAAACAAGTCTAAATGTCCTGTTTACAAATCGTACTTATAGAATGTTCCGAATGAATGGCTGTATCCTTGAATGTGTTGATGTGCCAATGGTCTTTAATGTCCTGATGTGTCAGTAGTCTTTAATGTGCTGATATGCCAAAATGAATTACTCCAAAATATCTTTGAATAAGTTCACATAAATCCCAAAATCATCAATTCAAAATCCAAAATCCAAAAGTCTATGAGCACTTTTATAATCCAATGAATATTTTAAATAATTCCTCTCTCAGAATTTGGAATGAACCTTGACCTCAAATTGAATCAAAACGTGTATATCAAAACTACCCTTGAACTCAAATATTAAGTAAACAACCTAATTCAAGGACAATAGTTAAACATATTTTCCTGATACACAACATTAAGGTTTAAGCAAATACTAAAGTCAAGAAACATTTATAATTTCCTAAAAATATTTATAATATTATATAAACATCTTACATAACACCTCCCCTCATAAAGAAAAAGAAAGATTTATGCAATAAAGCTTTCTTTTGAATATGCATCTAATACTTAATTACATCAAGCAATATAACATTTCTATGCAAGTGAGAGTGCATCTGCATTCACATTGACGTTTCCTCTAATGTGGCTGATGTCAAAGTTATATTCGTGCAATATTAAACTCCACCTCAACAATCTCAGATTTTTATCTTTCAGTTTGTTGATGAAAGTAAGGGGATTGTGATCACTGTACACAATAATTGGAGAAAGAGCCGAGGTAACATACACTTCAAAACACTTTAAAGCCATTATCAAAGCCAAACATTCCCTCTCAATTGTGGAATAATTTTTCTGGTGCTTGTTCCGTAATTTATAGAAAAATAACACACAGGGTGATCCACGCCACTTTTGTCATCCTGAATCATTACTCCACCGACCCCAACATCACTTGCATCAACAGATAATTTTAATGATTTGCTGAAATTTGGTGCAGAAAGAACTGGTGCATTCTTAAGCATGGCCTTTAACTTGTCAAAAGATTCGTGACACTTGTCAAACCAATAAAATTTGGTTTTCTCACTCAATAAACTTGTTACAGGTTAAGCAATTATGGAAAAATTTGAACAACATTTCCGATAATATCTAGTCATACCTAAAAATCGCATCAGTTGCTTTTTACAAATTGGTACTTGAAATTCAGAGATAGCTTTGACCTTAGCTTCTATAGGTTTAACTTGCCCTTGTCCCAAAATATGTCCGAACAAAATGTGACACAAGCATGGCAAAACTCACTTTTGCTCAAATTAATCGTCAGATTCGCATCGAAGAGTCGATCAAAGAATTTCTGAATGGCTTCCAAGTGATCTTCCCATGTGTTGTTGTAGATAATGACGTCATCGATGTACGCGTCACAATTAACAAGACCATATGTTATCAGTTTCATCAGACGTTGAAACGTGGCAGGAGAATTTGTCATTCCAAACGGCATGACTTTATATTGATAAAGCCCATCCGAAGTTACAAATGCTGAAATTTATTTTGCCCTTTCCGTCAGTGGAATTTGCCAGAATCCTTTTAAAAGGTCAAACTTGGTAACATATTTCACATTTTCAATTTTGTCAATGCAATCGTCCATTCTTGGGATTGTAGATGAATCCGTTTTGGTGACAATGTTTACTTTTCTATGGTCAGTACACATGCGGAATGTATAATCTGGCTTAGGAACAAGAATACATGGTGAACTCCAATTACTTTTACTTGGTTCTATAAAATCATTCTCCAGTAAATACTGAATTTCTTTCTTCAAATAGTTCTGTTTGAGAGGACTCATCCTATAAGGATGCTGTTTCACAGGTACAGAATATACAATGTCAGCGTCATGATAGATTTTACTTGTTCTTGTAGGAACAACAGGAAACAAGAGCTCATAGTCATGTAATTGCTGTTTTAGTTCATTTCTTTCCTGTTGTTGTAGATGTAAAAGTTTCTGATCTAGATTGTTCACTATTTCTGAATTCCGAAGATTGGTTATACCAGAGACCCTATAGTCTGATTGTATTCCATCGTTGATATCTTAACTGTGTGGGACAGGTACAACTAATTTAACTGAATAATTAGCTGTGCTATCTCTGTCAACATATTCCTTTAACATATTTATATGACAAAGTTGTTTCTGTTTCCGGCTCCCAGGTGTGTTAATGATATAATTTAAGTCATTTACTTATAAGGACCATAAAATTTAGCCTGAAGAGGATTTTGAGGTATGGGAAAGAGAGCCAGAACTTTCTCACCAGGTTTAAAGCTCCTGTCCTGTGTATTTTTGTCATACCTTAATTTCATTTTTGAGTGGGTAGTGTGAAGATTAGTTCTTGCTACTTCACTGGCCTTTGACAACTTGCATCTGAAAACAGAGACATAATAAAAAAGATTAATCTTTGAATCTTCATTTGAAAGAAGTTTCTCGTTCAATAATTTCAATGGTTCACGGACAGTATGACCAAACACCAGTTCAAAGGGACTAAAACCAAACGACTATTGAACTAATTCCCTAACAGCAAACAACAACAAATGAACACCCTCATCCCAATCCTTTTCTGTATAAAAGCAATATGATCGAATCATATTCGTCAAAGTTTGATGAAATCTTTCCAAAGCACCTTGACTTTCAGGGTGATAGTATGAAGATTTAAACTGTTGGATGCCTAATTCATGCATAACTTGTTGGAAAATTCCAGACATAAAAGTTTACCCTTGATCCGACTGGACAGATCTGGGAAGGCCAACAATTGTAAAATAACTTCACCAAAGCTTTCACAATGGTTTTAGTTTCTATATTTCTAAGAGGAATTGCCTGTGGAAATCTTGAAGCTGCACACATGATGGTCAAGAAATATTGGTTGCCTGACTTGGTCTTAGGTAAAGGACCGACACCGTCTACCATTATTCTACTGTATGGTTCATCAAATGCAGGAATAGGTTGCAGATGAGCAGTAGGTATCTTCTGATTGGGTTTTCCTACAATTTGACAAGTGTGACAAGATTTGCAGTATTTAGAAACATCACTTTTGAGTTTCGGGGAATAAAAATGATTCAAGATCTTGTGATAAGTTTTACTGACTCCTAAATGACCAGCCAAGGGAGTTTCATGGGCTAGATTAGGAATTTCCTGTCGATATGACTTATCAATAATTTGATAGCTCACTCACCACTCGTCACCAGCGGGTACCTCAGGTGGTCTCCATTTTCTCATAAGGACCCCATGTTTCACAAAGTAACACACTGGAACTTATGTGGCTTCAGTTTCACTAATACCCCTCTGAAACAACAGGATATCTCGGGATCTTGTTCCTGTTCAACGACAATTGATTGTCGTTTGTCACCCTGAGAATGAGTTGTCAAAGGAGGATCACTGTGATCAATACCGTTTGATTGATCGATACCTGAGGAAAAAGTGACCTCATCAAAAGGCTGACCAATACATTTGTCAGCTAAAGGAATAATATCCTGATCAACATCACTCTCAAGAGCTCTTTTTGCCATAGATCTAGTAACTGCACATGCAGGGTACAAATCAGGGATTTCAATTTCGACAGGATCAACTTTCTGATCCAAACAAGGATTGTCAGTTACAAGTGGATTAACCACGACCTTATCTACAGCTAGGTCATTGCCTAGTAATAAATGAACACCCTCTATGGATAAAGAAGTCACTGCCCCAACAGTCACAGGTCTGGAAACTAAGTCTGATGCCAAATTTACACAATGAAGAGGAACATTTACAAAGCCGAACTCTACTCCCTGAATAAGAACACTTTCACTTGAAGAAGACTCCTCAGACAAAGGCAAAGTACCTGATAATAAAAGACTCTGAGAAGCTCCTGTGTCCCTTCATATTTTAATAGGGATAGGCTTGGCAGAATCACCAATAAGTGATATAGAACCTTCTGACATGAATGGTTCATAAGTCTCAAAAACAGAATCAGACTGGGGTTTGTTTGACCCAACAAATGTATTACTTTCAATGCAAGACCGTGACCATGACTTCCTTCAACTTGAAGCAATCAGTAACAACGTGCCCTTTCATTTTACAATAAATGCACGTAGGAAGAGATAAGGATTTCTGATCAGTCTTATCAGATGTTTGATTCCTAACAGTTGTGCTGTTGTGAAATTTGGAAGTACTCGTACAAGATTGAAATGGTTTTATACCAGAAAACTGCTGAGAGGACGACTTATTGCCAAATGAAACTTTGTGAGTCATGGAATAATCATCAGTCATACGAAAAGCATTTTCCAAAGTTTCCACATTCTGCTAATCAAGATAGGTCTTAACATCACTATGGATGCACCTCTTGAACTCTTCAATTAACACGAGCTGTCTGAGGTTATCATAATCGTGATCAACCTTCTTGGCTGGGCACGACCTATCAAATAGTTGTTCTTTTTCCCTTGCAAATTCGACATGAGTTTGTCCAGTTTCTTTTCTACAACTCCTAAACCTTTGTCGATATGCCTCCGGTACCAACTCATAAGATTTCAATATGTATTCCTTAACCACATCATAATCAGTGTTTTGTTGTACTGACAGTGAAGTGTAGACTTCACGAGCTTTGCCAATAAGTACACTTTGTAATAACAAAGTCCAATGCTCTCTAGGCCATTTCAAGTTTTCAGCAATTTTCTCAAAGTGAAGAAAGTATTTATCTACTTCTTTTTCCTAAAAAGGAGATACTAACCTAATATATCTAGTAACATCAAAACCTGAACTTGTGTGTGCGTGTGTGCTCTGTCTGTCAGTTCTAATTCTCTCAATTTAAATTGCATTTCCCTTTCTTCTCTCTGCATCTGCCTCTGCATCTGCCTCTTCTCTTTCTTGCTCTCTCTCCATCTGCATCTGCCTCTCCTCTTTCTCTCTCTCTCCATTTGCATCTGCCTCTCATCTTTTTATCTCTCCGTTTGCATCTGCCACTTCTCTTTCTCTCTCTCTCCATCTGCATCTGCCTCTCCTCTCTCTCTTTCTGACTCTTCCTCTCTCCTCTCTCTCTCTCTCTCTCTCTCTCTCTGAATCTGAAGCTTTACTAAATCTAAATCCATCTGGTTCTTTAACTCTAATTCCCTTAATGTCATGTCAGAATCAGATACAGGCTTTCTCTTCAAACTTAACGCACTACTATCCAAAATTCCCTTTCCTACTAAATATTGAATTAAAATAATCTTTATCTCCTGTTTTGTCAATGATGCTTTCGCCTCAGACAGACTGTATTTGCTGGCAAGTTATAGCAACTCATCCTTTCTCATACACTCTAACCACTCCTGAGTAGGATTTGAAATGAAATTCTGAACATTAGATGGCATTGTGAATGCTTGTTGGTTTCACACACAAAAATCCTCTAATTAAAATCTTTGCCAAAGACAACAATGATTCCAAGACAAAATCAATATGAATTTCAAAGATAACTTTAATATGTCTAATATGCTTTCAAGAAATTATATCCCGGACGAGCCCCCAATTTCTGTTACGACTACTCTATGGTCTAAGAAAAATGTAACAGAAAGAAAGTGAAAGCAACAAATCAAGTAAAAATCAACAAGCAATTTATTTCTAGATAATGAAAATGAAAATTCAAAAAGACACTTGCTGTAATGTGAATTAAAATTCAAATAATCCAATAAGTCTAAGTGTCCTGTTTACAAATCGTAATTATAGAATGTTCCGAATGAATGGCTGTATCCTTGAATGTGTTGATGTGCCAATGGTCTTTAATGTACTGATGTGTCAGTAGTCTTTAATGTGCTGATATCCCAAATTAATTACTCCAAAATATCTTTGAAGAAGTTCACATAAATCCCAAAATCATCAATTCAAAATACAAAATCCAAAAGTATATGAGCACTTTCATAATCCAATGAATATTTAAAATAATTTCTCTCTCATAATTTGAATGATTTTCCACAACTGTAATGGCTCCTTTAAAGACTGATGGTAAGGTCGAAACTGAAAAACTGTCCACTAAACCTGGTATATATATAAAGATAGGTCACATGACAGAACATTCTAGAATAATAAAATGGTTTGTGACTTTTGATACATAACTCTAAAGGGATTTCTGGTTTTATCTGTAAACAAAATCAACCTTTACCTCAAATTGAATCAACAACGTGTTTATCAAAACAATCCTTGAACTCAAATATTAAGTAAATAACCTAATTCAAGGTCATTAGTTAAACATATTTTCCTGATACACAACATTAAGGTTTAAGCAAATATTAAAGTCACGAATTATTTATAATTTCCTAAAAATGTGTGTAATATTATATAAACATCAAACATAACACATTATGGAGTATAATTCATAATTCTAATGGAATTATCGTAAAGTTATAAAAGTATCTCATTCCTCAAATGTTTCTTGAGACGAGGACTGTATTTCTATGTGGAAGAAATGTATTTATTAATGTGACATGGATGTTATTTTCAAAACGAACATGATGTTCAGCTAATGTTTCATTAAATACGTGTATTAAAAAAAACAAAAATAACAGCTCCTCATCAATATTTGCATTTTGACCCATGCAGTCAACCACAAAGTCAGCAATATTGTTTTACACGTTTTTTCTTTATTTGTATGTGTATGTATATCTGCACCTCTTTCTGTATCAATCAATCAATTTCAATGCTACTATTTACTCCAACCGCTAAAGGATCGTGTTTTGGGGTAATAGTTTAGAAATTAGCTGCTGGAAAACTCTGTCAGGAGAGCTTCTGACAGATTTCCTTATGCAATGGAACTTTTACATTAGGGATTTAGATTATTTAAAAGCAATGACTTATCCATCACTCCATTCTAAATGTTCTCATCTCATTATGATGACAGTCTAACATAAAGCGGAAAAGGCCTATGAGGTTCCATCTGCCATCACTATTGTATGTCATTATATTTTGTGAGTATACTATGGGATTTTCAGACTGCTGTCCAGAAGATATTTTTAACTACTCTACTGCCTGGACACACCTTTTGACCCCGGGTCAGCCTCCTTTGGGGTTTCTTTTAAGTCACATTTGCGTTTCATTGTGACAAAAACTATGATAAATTAATATAATAAATTCAACCCTTAATATTTTCATATGTTCTGGAACAAATGAGGCAAACAACAAGATCAGGTGTTTCTGCAAGAAAGCTGCAGAAATGAATTAATGATGACATGGAGCAGTTTGCATGATTTCTAGACTGGTTCTACAGAAGGCTCCATTATTAAGCAAATCTTCTGGAACACGGAACCAAAAGGTTGATTGTACACATTCCATGTGGAGGAGTAATTTGTGGGTGAGTTCAATTCGAAATTGAAGGTGCACAATTTATTAATATATTATTTTGAATTTGCATTTTTGTACAATGTAGAGTGGGAAATATTTTCTTTTGAAAATGGTTAAATAATCAGGTATCTTCATAAATCCAGTTTAAAAAATATAAATGTGTATCAATATTAATTGCTTTGATAATAATAATTATTTAACTATCTACATTCTTTTTTTACCTGTCAGCAAGCCTAATTTAAACTGGTTAATTCCATATTTTGCCATAAAAGGAATGTATGTAGAAGAAGTGCTAGAGTCATCATGATACATCATTGCCGGATTGATCAAAAAGAGAAGAGTAGAAATAACTAACTATCGATGAATTCAGAAAAGGTTGGCATTGTTACCCGATTCCACCTTTAGCAATGCAAACAAGTCCTGGTTCTTTGATGTATTTACCCACATATAATTTCTCTTCAATCACTTTACAATACCTTCTTGTGAAGCGTGCGTCCAAACCCAGATTTTAAACGGATTCTTTTAAGCACTTAGAATCATTCTAATAAAGGAATATCGTTATTGTTGATAAAAGAGTGAAAATTGTATTGTGATTATAGTCACGGATAATACCTGTGGTTTTGGCTACAGTTTCAACTTGTTGAAGTTCTTCTGTGCATTCCTCAGCCGTATTTGATTTTTTGGGTTTTACATCAACTGCAATGACAGAAAGAAAAGTTTTCTTACATAAATTAATATTTGTGTACATCCATCCTTTTTTGTTAGTCACTCCCGCATTGACACGTGCTCTCTACTTGATGAATCTGACTTTTTTCAGGTTGATGCAAAAACGATATTCTTCTGGTCGTTGTTCTCAGAATAAATATGTTTTGAATAACGTGTCCTGTCTTTTTTGTTGTTACAAAAAACATTCATTTAATATTTTCACATTTTTTGTACAACAGAATTGAAAGATTTTGTTGTTTTAATTAATATCACGTGATTATTGGACCTCCGATGTCATGGACAATTAGGCTGCGAGATTTGGGTAGTCATATGACTAGCTATACTAATGGCATGTACCAGTTACATTTCGTCAACGCCGTAGTTTAGTCTCATCTGTCAATGAAATAAAGACATAACGAATGTTACACTCACAATTCCTGAGAATATAAATCATCTTCCTGTCGACTTCATGCCGGTATGGCTCGATGTAAGGTCGTTTAAGTTTGCTAGACCCGGTAGTGAGCGACTACCCCATGCCGCCTACGCGTAGTAACGGCGAATGCCAACTTTTCCATATGCAATGAGCTCTGACCCTATACCCCAACATAAATGTAAAATATCTAAAATAGGGGGGGGAGGGTCAGAGGAAACTCGGACTCTATGTGTACATGCAAACGAAATACTTCAAGCACATTTAGGCAACTGTATTTCCTGACATATCATGCATTTCGACACATGTCAAGATATCACACAAAACACACACACACACACACACACATATATATATATTATATATATACATATATATATATATATATATATATATATATATATATATATATATATATATACACCTCCCTCTATACCTCGCGCAAAACGAGGTCCAAAAGAAGACCGCGGCATCAGCGAGGGAACTAGTTACCGAGGTACGTCTGAAAACATAAGAAGGGGCTGGACAACGACAGTAAGAAGGAAAGGGAGCAAGAAAAGTGGTTGAATACTCATTAATGATCGCATTGGCAATAATTGTCAATAAATAACTTTTAATAATGAAGGTCTTTGCTTTTCTGGATAATTACATTAATTTTCAGTATATCCAGGCTCTGAAAGATCCATTAAAAAATTACTCTAAGTGGTTTTAACCCACATCACACGTGTACCAGCGAAAACATGGTGCAATACGTCAATACTTTTTGCATGTGAATAGATTCTAGTGTTAATGCAGACTCAGAATAAAAGACGATTCTTTTTTAGAAAGAGAATGACATCTACTTATAGTAACAACATTTAAACCCGATTTTTTAAAACTATCTCTATATTAGTAGAATTCTGATGCTGTGATTTCATTGGAAGAGACAGCAAAATTTCAGCTCATCCTTGAACAAACCTCTGAGTGCCAATTCAGGAATTAAGTTTCCTATAAACTCTAGAACTCGCTTCTCCATAATGAACACTATCTGTGAAACTAAGCTTTTCATGCATCTTTTATGCCTTTCGCTTGTTTACTTTGCTATAGTTTATCACATTTGCGATTGAGAATAATATGCGACTTTTCAAAAGTTACTAATTTTATGATTTTTAATCACATTTCGACGATGAAATGAGTGATATATTTAGGTTTCATTTACCAATTTTGATCGCGATTTTATTCACATTCAGAAAATAAGGGCCCAGTTTGGAGGGTATTTTTATAGACAAAACACCGACCCTTACATTATAAGTGAGTTCAGGAATTATACTGGCGCGTTAAAACGAGGGAGATTTGTGACAGGTTTTTGTGTGTGCGTGTTAGAGGATCTGAGAGATTTTCTGGAAAAATGAGCATATACATCGTTTTAGTAAATGAATTTTGTTTTGAAAACTTTGGTAGATGCTTTGCCATCAAGTAGATTTACAGGAACAAACAGTTTTTGGCAGCACTTTTACATGATAAATATAGCAGTTATAATCGCATTCTGTGGTAAATTTGGGCAAAACATTTGGTTTTGGTGGCATTTTGTAAATTAAGAGTTTTTTGTTGTAAGACCAGGAGTTTTTCATAATTAATTTTGCTGTTAGATGATACACAACATATGCAGGTGTCTAAAACTATAAATGTCACCAAAGAGCATACCAATTATACCTCACCCTCCTTTTAACTATTCATATTCTACACGATTCTAACAAGAAGGCAATTAATCTTGTTTCGAATCTCTCAGGTGTATTATCAATAATTACAATGTATATATAAAAGTAAAAGACACAATAATAAAAATCTGATATTTATTTGCAATTTCAAACACTATTGAGATGAAATTTGTTACCTTCTACATAGAACCTTAAATCATATTATAGACAGGTAAGTCAGTATTACAAAAATGTAGCTGAGGATGTTTAATAGTGGTTGTTCTTCATGAAGCACTTTAAATCTGCTTTGCAAATTTCTTCAAGGGAGACTAAGATATTAGACGTATTCACGCTGGTACGATATGTAAAGATACAATGGATACAACATACTTACAAAAAAATGTAAATAGTCCCTTATTTTATAATCTTATGGCATTAAGGGCTAAACAAAAATAAAAGGGTTGATGGAACGCTGAAGTGAAGAAGCTTTCAGTTTCTACTGGTGACTCTTGATACTTGTCACCATTGTGTTAGAGAATCAAGTAAAGTTTTACATGTAAACGACATAATTTCATTAGATGTTGTAATGTATTTTTGCAATTCCCTTCCCATCCCTGTCTCCACCCACCAAACACCATTATGACCATTCCTGCTTTTCACTAGTACATGAGCATGACCCAGTCTAATATGTTTACTGTCGAAGTCTCCAGTTGAATGTTCTTTCCTTGTGAGCCACGTGTGCACTTCACTCTAGACCGGAATGCTATAAGATTACTAAATTAGAATATCATATTTTTTACTGGCAGAACTCCGCCATTAGTTTTTCTTTTGTATAGACTGTGTTCTTCTATTGTACATGGGGTTTCCCAACAGTGAGTAAATGAGGGACTGATGAGTCGGTATTAATTTGTACCCAAAGCATGTTAAAACATGGATTTGAAATGCATGTATTGCCTGTCCCCAACACATTCACGAGACTTTGTGATTTAAAAATTAGGCAAGAATGGCGATTGATGGGATGTGACTTTTTCTTCAATCTGGCTTTTCTCATCAGTTTATGAAAATCGTTGAAAATTGAATATGCAATTGAAATGATTATCGCAAATTAAAAGGGATAGCAAGAATAATGTGATCATTACATTGAACAAAAGCAGAGCCAGGAGAACTTACGTGACTTGTGTCTTCTCCACACAAAATATGTAACGGTGATGACGACGAATAAAAGAAATGCTGCAATCATTACAACCAGTATTATCAGCACATTATTCTCATAAATTGTAGCTGAAAAAAAAAGTTTCAATTTTCTGATAACCATTGCATCAGCTGAAAAAGGCAATTATGCGCTAAGTTAAACTTTTTCTCTAAAACACGAGATCAGTTCGAAGAAAATCAACTAAATTATAGCCTGATGTAGATACCACTGAAACACAAGCCTGCAAAAAAGTATCTTACACATTTCAGATAAGCTAATTTCGGTGAATTGTAATATAAAAAGCCAGGTCACACGATGGGAACATACATGAACGATGTAAAAGGTACGCATATTGAGACTTGATATGTCTGTAGTGAAGAACTATTTCAGAATAAATTACCAGAAGCGTAAACATGGTGTTTCTAATTCACTCATTGATTTCATGATTTTATAATTAGGCAATTTAAAACCATACCGAATCGGTAGCATAAAACATGCATGATAGCACAGTGCAGGAGGCTGTTTGTGGTATTTGAATCGAAGCAAGAGGCTTGAATTGTTCAAATAAATGTTAATTTATCATGTACATATAGCGATTACAAGTTATAGAGGATTTAAGGCTGTTGATATTTGTTCTGAAACTGCATAATTCGCATTGTATCCTAACATGCAATGTCCCCCATTCAGATCTCATATACTTAATGATGGGATATTATTCATACCATACATGTTTGTGGGCTCATCGAGTTCTTTTTCATAGTACTAGGTGCTATGAAGTGAATATTCACATACTTATCTTTAACAGTATTGGTTTCATTCTGTCTTCGTGTGTGCACATCTTCCTTAGAAGTGAAAATATTGGATGGAATAGGATTTGGCATACAAAATTTAAATTGGTCATCATCATGGCACTTCAGACCACGCAGGCAGCAGAACGCCTGTTCATTGATTTCTGCATTGATCAAGTGACGCCCATTACCCTGCAAAGAATTGATCAGAACTTACAAATATTGTATAATTTTTATTCACACTTTTAAATATATTTGGCAAGTTTTTAAAGAAAATAATTGACGAGAAAGAATTTATTTTAAAAATAATTTCCGGTTATTTGAAGCTAGGTATTTCAGCTTTAAAAGGCATACATGAAAGCAAGAAGTTAAACCATAATTTATGACATAAATATGGCTCGCTGTGTGATTTTAAAAGTTGATTGGTGTTTCTTATTCTTATACATTAAAAAGAATGACTGATCGAAGTAGTGGAAAGTTTTAAATTTGTGCTCCTTTACGGTATGTGATGCATATTGGATTGGTCCTTTCATAAATAAGACTGAGGGCTTCCATTTCAAATAATATTTCATGTATTTGCAACTGTTTCATGAAAACAGAAATAGAGCTCCTTTGTACAGCTCTCAAAAACTTAACCCTAAATGCTAAACAACAATGTACCCTGTAACGGATATCTTTGACCCTTGGAGTGCCAATTTATAGACACATGATGTACTTTCTTTCCCCAAACTCTTTAACAAACCGACCACTGTGACATTGACCTGTGCGGTTTTTTTTACCTCACATGAGTGGTAATATCTTATTTCCCATGGTAAACATACTTGCTATGTCTGATGCCATTTCACCCATGGCAATATTAGATAGCACTGCTAGATCTAAAAACAAGTGCCCACCCACATAACATTTAAACAAAAGCTCCCAGTGGCCTTTCCCTTTCACCTCCTCTGGGGGTGTTCCTTCTCTCCCTTGCCTCAACGCATTGGTATTCAAAGTCTGATTAAGAGCTGCTGATGAAAATAGTAGATATTTCCTTTTAAATGAAATCAAACAATATACACCGTACTGATAGACGGTTGACGGATGGACGGAATTGTGATTGCTATATTACGCCTTTTGCGACATTAATTGCAGGCAAGACAAATGTGGTGTGCAGAGTAATCAATTCATTTACCAGACGTACCACTGGGTCTCGTGTTCGGTTAATTATCCATTCTTGTGATGACTGTGATCTTTCAAAGCATGTTGTCGAACAATAAATGACATTTTGGGAATGAATTTCAGCAATTGGTTTGCATTGGTACGGTACTTGTTCTGCAAAAAAAAAAAAACAAAAAAAACAAAACAACAAACAGTTCAACTAGTTTTTAAAGAGTACGCTAAGCAGGAAACTGTTCAGATACAAATGTGCTATATATCTGTTCTTTGACAGTATACAAGAGTTCTTTAAATAACGGGCCAAACTTTTCTCTTTCGATATTTCGTTTCTTTCTGATGATAAGGCTATATGGATAATATCCTTTCAATGTTTCTGTATGTATCATCTTTCTGCTTTTACTATACAACTTTCTTTTATAATCTGGTATCACAATCTTATTGCAAGGCAAAGCAGTTGCTTTATAAATAACATTTTGGTTCTCTGAGTTTTGCTTAGGAAGAAAACAAAAATCATACATAAGAAACCTTAAAGGATAAAAACAAGCTTTATACAAACCATCAAAAGTAAGAAAAATGTTTTGAATATTCCGAATCTTCTCCTCTACTAACTTCACATACAGATTATATTCTCCTGCATCATTCAAAGAAATATTTTTTAGGAGTATCCCCGCTGTTCCGGTCCGCTCAACTCTGCCATCGTACAAAGTTTCCACGTGAAATCCGATTATCTGCGAGTCTAAACATATCAATGTTGTCTTGTTGAAGAACCACTGAAGCTCCGTTATTGTTTCGTTCACTCCTTCGGTGAAGTTCCACATTAGAAGTTGATTTTTACTTTGCCAGCACGTATTTGACAACTGTTCTGTGTTCCATGTTAGTTCTTGAATGGGCAAATAACAAATTAATTCGTAAATATCAATTCAAGATATTTTGGAGTTTATGTTGCATTATATTAGATATGACGTCAAAGCCTCTGGAAAATTTGTTTCAAGCACTGGTCCCTGTGACGGGTGAGTTAGAATAAATACTCGTCACTGCCATCACTTTATTCAACACAGTACACTTACCAACTACACTACATTCGCTCTTACAAAAAGAAGTACACGGGCACGCGACGAATGCTTGATACTACAATGGGTCCAAACCATGAAAATAGTATGTTCAGAGCGAAGACAGCGAGTTTAACTCTATAATAAGAAACAAGCTTTGCAGTTTCACTCTCAGCCCTTGATTTCTTCATGGCTGTCGCATTTACAGTGCTACTTTTCAGGAGTATATGTGCCATTTTAATGATGCTTTTCAACAAGCTATGTCACATCTTTATGAGTCAGACATATGTTAAGTTAAGAGTCAGAAGATGTCATTTGAAGAATAATTTCAAGCGTCTCTTTAATTAGACCAACTTTCGTACTATAGGGAAACCATTCCAGTCAAAACTTCATTTCTATAGCACTAGTCAAGGGCTCGCATCAAAAGGAACGTTGCTGGTTTACCAATTTTTGCTTGGTGAAGGCGAGGGCGAGTTGTTTTCCTGAGCCCTGAACGTAGAATGAAGCTAACAGTTTAAACGTGTTTTTGGGAACATAGAGAAAACTCCTTTGACGAAGGTATAACAGGGCTCAGGAAAATCATTTGTCCTCTCATCCTGTTCGGGTAAAAGTTGGCTGTACCGAGAAAAACTTCAATATTTACTCGTCCCTGAGCGACGAAAATGCAGATTCGCACCTTGAGGATAAATCTGTGAGCATTTTCCACCCTTAACAAGCTGCTGAGTTCAACATCGCTTAACATCTAGCGGGCGTCAATTATCGATTACTTTTGCGTATATTGCTACTTGTTTTCAGTCTAGAACATGTCGCAAAGGAAGCCAACTTTGCTTTATACACAGATATTCGACGCAAACTTGACACTAAGATGGGCCCATATGATGAAGGCTTTATGTTCAACGTGAAGACAATGGTTTAAAACCTTCTATTATATACCTTAGAGCTGTCATAAATTAAAAGATAGAGAATGTCAAAATCTTGTGATTTTTCCTCTGGTCAAACAGTATTACGCTCACCCAATGTCATTTGGATTTTCAAAACTGTGTATCTTTATTGATACCTTGTCACGCCAAATCAAAGACACCAGCAGATATTTCTATAAATATGTACCGGTAATTTTTTTTAAAGAAAAATGTTGCAAACTCACAGTCAGAAGACACATTTTAAGAGTTTCGCCGATTCGCACTCACTTTCATTCAAAGCATGTCATTGCAATCTATATATAAAGCACATAATATCGAGGCACGTGATGGGTTGTAATTTAATTGGGGTCTGGACGTAATAAACTTTCAACTCTTTTGGTCAGTCAGCAATCTTCCCTTTGATGCGTGCCTTTGACTAGTGCTGTAGAAATGAAGGTTTGACGGGAGTGAATTTACTTATAGAGCGAAAGTGGGTAAAATTGAGAAGACTCTTGACATTAGCGACATCTTTCGTTTGAAAAGTAATTCCATACCTATAGCGATATCTGCTGGCGTCTTCACTTTGGCGTGACAAAGTATCAATAAAGCCTAACAGTTCTGAAAATACCGGTGACCTGGGGCAACCGTAACACTTCTCGACTAGGCGAAAAATTGCAAAATGTTGACATTTTCTGACTCCTAACTTCGCACATTCCTGACTCATAAGGATGTGATATAGCTCGTTGAAAAGCAAACTTTCTCCACATTAAAATGGCACATAGATTACTGAAAGCTATCGCTGTAAACGCGAAAGCAGTTAAGAAATCGAGAGTTAGGTGTGAAACTGCAAAGCTTGTTTATTATTATAGATTTATCGAGGGGCTACATATTAGAAGGGTTTAAAACTCGCCGTCTTCACTCTGCCCATACAATTTTCATGGTTTGGAAACAATGTAGTATTAAGCATTCGTCGGGTACCAGCGGATTGTTTTGTTTTGGGTTTTTTTAAGAGCGCCATTAGTGTAGTTGGTAAGTGTACTGTGCTAAGCGCCAGTAGATTTTTGTTAAGAGCGCCAGTAGTGTAGTTGGTAACTGTACTATGCTGTACAAAGTGATGACAGTGACGAGTATCTATTCCAAATCACTCGTCCCAGGGATGAGTGCTTTGACAATTTTTTCCTGAGCCCTATATAATTATCTAGGAGTTATAGTTATAATAACGGTAAACAACATTTTTAAAAGTATGTATTAATCATTTATTATATTGTAAAATAAGCTAACATTTACTAGCGAAATATAAGTGTGTTGATGAGTACGACTTGACTTCAATATGTGAAAAGCTTAAACAGAGAGTCTTTCAAAGATATGTCATGTACATTAGGATGTTATATACACTAACTGATCACTAAATCTGTGATTTTGTGCCGCTAATATTTAGAGATTTACAAGTCTTTCAATATAAATTTTCAATGTGTTTACGTAAGTGTTACTGTAAACAAATGATGGTATGATTGCACTTTTAGGGTAAGTGGGTTGTTGTATATGTTTGTCTGTTTGTTTTGTTGTTGTTGTTGGGGTGGGAGGAGGTGACTTAAAAGCTTAAGACATTCGCAAACATATCACCTGTTTACTTCAGTAGATAGAGTACACCCACGACACGAGGAAGACACTGACTAACTCACACACTTGGTTGGAAGGTTTGTTCATTTCACCTTGACCTAATTGTATGTATATCGGCTTGATTTACAATCTCAAGCTTGTGTTCTCACCTACATAATCATCATGTACAACAGCGGAAATATAACTATTTCACTTGCCTATGACTCTATTTGTTGGTGTCAAATAAATGATTATCCCCATTTGAACTGAAAGGACTTGGCTATCCGTGTAACAACTGTGCATATCGTGCGCACATAAACGAGTATTATTGCTCTGCAGTAGCGATGAAGTATTCTAAAATTACATAAAGTCATGTATTCAGTTTTTTTATGTTCTCTCTATTCCCTTTTTATATTTACCATGGAATCGTTTAGTTATTGCTAATTTATCTCCTGTGGTCTTGATAATATTTGCTCTTCTTTTAGTTTTGACATTGAAACTCAAGCCTTGGTAACAAACCTTGATACTTTTGCCCACAGGATAAGTATTTGTCCAAAACAAATTCACTAACACACCACAACGACACTTGAAAGTAAACTTTTGTGAGAAATCAGTATATCAAGTTTACCAGGTGTCATAGGCTATGTAAGTGGTTGGTATAAATGTGTCTAAAAAAGAATTTAGCTTTCTCAGACTCTTTTTGGTATATTTATTAACAAATAGTGTCAAATTGGGCTATTTTTAGAAATATAATGTTCAGATAGAAGTTCATTCTTAATTCAATAACACGATTGCATTAGGGAATTTACCAGAACTGTGTGAGCTAATTTAGTTGTTGGTAAAGATTTGCAACAAGAGTGTGTTGCTTATATATAAAAAAAATACCGTGGTGTGTTTTCAGGTATGGAATTTAAAAATATTTTCTAGTGTATCAGATTTTATAAAGTATTATCGACTTACTTTTGATACTCTAAAAAGACTACAGTTATAATACAATTAGAAGACTAACTTTAAACTTATTCCATAAGAAGGTTACAATCTATACTCTTTATATTTTACTAAAATCGGATGGAACAGGTCATACAAAGTGAGTTATTACGGAATTATTTGTCCCTATCATCAACTAATGGCCCTTGTATTAGCTGTAGGTTATCTTCATAATGTCAGGGGATTGTAATATATTACCACTTCTTTGTTCGTGTGGAGCGGTGATGTATCACGAACACATGCAATTGTGACGATGGCTGTAGGTATGAATATTCTTAGGTATGATGGCCGTGTGGTAAATCTCAATTGTCTAAACAAATCACAATAACTTTGACTCCTTGGTGGATTTTACTGAAACTTGGCAGTAGAAGCTTTTGTTAGATGGGGATTTGCATCTAAAATTTACCTTTTAGTATGTCTGAAAGTTTGTACAATGTGGCAATATGATAATACAATCTGAAGTAAAATGTCGCCTACATATTTCTTTAGAAATATAAGTTTTTCTTTGATAATAACAATGTACAAGGCTAGCACAGATAGACCCGAGTGGCACAGTTGATGTTTGTCAGTGACAGTAGTTGGCCTCTATTTTATATTTTGCGGGTAGCTTGCACATGTCAGCTCACAAGAAACGACAGAGAAAAGAAAAAAACATGCAAACTTCCTTTCGTCATTAGAATTTACAATATTGTAAGTTAACCAGCTTCTGAGGAAACAACATTTACTTAGGAAATAATACTAGAGGATATTTTGTGTAGAAGAGAATCATTACATGTTAGGAATAACTACATTATGTTACCTACCTATCTACCTATTTACCTACATGTATACATACATTCTATCTAATGCAAACAGCATAGCAAGGATGATCTCGTACATGGATAACTTACATTGGTTCCACTGGTCGTCGTAGCAACGACTTAGAAATGTCTAAGATTTGATTTTAGTTTTTCTCATATGGAATATATTTGAATAGATGTGATTACATCGATGCATTACAAGATGTACTTACCCACATATATCCTAGCCTTCACAAATAGGCTGAACAATACGAATGATAAGTGTCCTCTCATGGTAACCTTTAAAAGAATCTGAAATGACACAATGTACACGCTGAGTGAGAGAGAGAACACCATTGGACACGTGAAGAACACAGGGATCGACAATAGTAAATACCAAGTTACGTTATTCTGACTATTTAAAGCAAAAGACAAACTAAACTTTATATTTGTTCAGACGCCAGAAAGTGGCCCTATTATGAAACATTCTACTCATACATACAGTTATTGCCGTAAAAGATAATAATGTAAACTCAATCTATGCCAATTTATTGCACATCACATATTTCATTTAAAATTGGCATACAAATTATTCAGCTACTTTAATCTATATATAATGCGCATAATAAATATGTTCATTGATGAACATATTGTAAGATGGTCGTGGTAGAATTGTTTATGTTTGGGTACTTTCTTGAAAGGCAGACCAAGCTGATAATGGAGACTGAGTTTCCTCCTCTTAAACTTTACCCTTTATTATATGGTTATTTTTATGCGCATTTCGAAATTCGCATATAAATAAACAAATAATAGAGAACCAATGTTATGACAGAGGAAACTTGGTCAAGTTGATACTTATGTATGATGCCAACACACCAAATCCAGGTAGATATTTTGAATTCTGGTGTAAGTGTCAAGTTTTATGTAATATTGCCAGTGTGGCCAACCTTTAAAGAAAGAGAAAGAAGAGAGGGGGGTCAGTAAGAATGTCAGAAACGTTATTTGTGGGACTGTAATAATGAATATTGACTGCAGTGCGCAAACCATTATTTGATGTGTGCAAATAAAACCTGATGTATGCAACGCAGGTGGAGAGAAGAAAGGATGCATCTGTTTCTATTTACAATGTGGAGCATTGCAAAATTGTCAAATTAACTAAATTAACCATATCGTTTCTGAATTACATGTAGGCAGGCAGATCGATAGAAAGAGACAGCGTTAGGTAATCCTAGCCAGATTTTTCTCAGATATTAAGCTGGGTACAATATCATGTCTTCTAGACACAATCAAGTTCGAGAGCTTGAACTATAGGAATTGTACACATACACCTATAAAATATCAGTATATGTCATAGATTCTGATGCTATAATTCTGCCTTGAAAGAAGAACATTAGGAGTCAATGTATATTATCTATTTGTTTTCTTTTTCCATGAATACATCAAATAATGTTTTGTGAGAATTCCCTGAGTTATCTGCTGTTCCCTCTGGCCATGTTTATAGCTAAATCAAGTGACCAATGAGTGAATAATTTCATAAATTTTGAAGCAGAACTGCAAACTTCGCTGGCATAATTTTTGATACTATAATTTCATTGAAAAACGCAAAAGCATATTCTTGTAAAGAAATACTTTCATTTCTCGTATACACTCATAGCCTAATTTTAATTGAGACTAATTATCTATACCATTGTTTTAAGATAAAAATCAACGGAGAGTAACTCCTGTTGAAATCCTATAAAGGAGAAGGAAGGTGAGAAATGATTACATCCATAATAATGGAATGCAATCAAATATAAATTATAAAACGCATTTTTATAGTAAAATAAAGAGCTGATAACTTTTAGATTTTAATGTTTGTTTTCGGCTGATGAGTGGGTGGGTGTCCTAACAATTTCTAGCC
The DNA here is from genome assembly GCA_029931535.1 of Margaritifera margaritifera. Taxonomy (NCBI): domain Eukaryota; kingdom Metazoa; phylum Mollusca; class Bivalvia; order Unionida; family Margaritiferidae; genus Margaritifera; species Margaritifera margaritifera. The sequence continues at coordinate 115,577 of JAQPZY010000624.1, read as the reverse complement.
ACTGCCTGACTATGATTAAATTATCTGCCTAAGATCAGTCACAATCATGAATAACTGGTAACACGATTTGCATATTCCTACATGAATATTTGCAACACCAAAAAAAAAAAAAAGTAATGTCTGAGTCAAATCAAACCAAATTCATAACCACAGGCCACAGCTTTTACTTCATGTTTTGAACCAAATAGCGAAGATGGTGGTCTATACAAGGTTTGGCTCGACTGAAACTTCGCTAGAATGTTTTATAACTGAGAAAGAATCATGTAACTGTATCGAAGATACGACTTCATTTATGAGTGCTGTTTGTAAGGAAAACGTCATGCCACAACAATACATCGTTGTTATGCCAATCACATATGGTTTCGTTGGCAACAAAAAGGTAAAGGTCTTACGAGATAGTTGCTGCAGTAGTGCTGTTATTAGAAAGGATCTTGTTGTAAAGTATCAGTTGACCGGTAGGGTCCAACTCTGTGTGTGTACTTATTGATTGAACATTTAGGAAGACTGGAGTAGCCAGCATACATGTAGATGTCCCATATTATTCTAGTTTGGTGGACGCTCTCTGCACGGAGAAGCCAGTTTATGATTTGATACTGGGAAATATTACTTGTGTAAGTGACACCACGGGCCCTAACGCCGACTGGCATCAAGCTAGGGATAACTCAAAAGTAAGAATGACTGAGAAACTTGGGAATGCAGTGCAAACGATGGCTCAATAAAAGGATGCTGAGTTTTCACACTAAACGTACCCGACCCTATCAGAGATATTGGGGTTGATGGGTTGATCAAATTAGGTTAGAACAATAGGATACATCACTTAACATTGTCATAGAGTTGGGTTCAGCTGGCAAGCGTTTGATAAAGGGGTACCAGGATAAGTTCATACTACCACACTGATTTATAGTACCTCAAAGACATGACTTAGGTCTTCATGTGAGAGATCAGCACCACTGTTCAGTAAGGTAAAGCCTCCCTGGAGCTGTATATTTCTATTACAATGTCACCTTTTGTGGTTATTTACATTGAAACGCAATACATTTTTCCTATAAAACTGTCACATCAAAATGGGAAATTTGAGTGCACTATTATTATACTAACAACTGGCTGAGTACCGGACACAGTAAATCTGGAGCATAGCACTTGTCAGTGTTTCTTTAGTGTGTACACTTATATACATTTGAACAAGCATATTGCAATTTGCTGCCAATATCACTGTGAGCTATCTTGTATCATTGCATATAACATAAAATCGTTGTTAGTGGGTAGCATAAATATGTATGCTTCATTGTAGATGATTTTGTATTTGTTTGAAGTAAATTGAAATGCTGATACTTATGTTTACTTATGCATCACATCGGGGACACGATTACCACTTTGGTAAGTATGATAGACACAAGTCGGGAAAGCTGCATTTAAAGAAAGAAAAAGTCTTGAATTTCTACAGACAAATCTTAGAATTGCTTCTAAATATCTTAAATTAACAGCCTATAAAAGTTAACTAGTCTCAATTTCCAATGGTAGTGGCTCTATACACGTCAACTGTGAGCGAATTTTGCCTTGTTCTATATAGACAGCAGCCGTGTATGACTATGCTGCCCATGCATTCTCTATACACGATGGCAGTGTATGTAATTTGCATTATTATATACAAATAACAACTAGTTTATTATCATTTTAAGAAGAGGTATATTTCCTTGTAGATTCTTTTATTTTAGTTCTTTCTGTAAATGCGAAAGAAAGAAACAAGCAACAGCGTGAAAGATCTTACCTAATACAAGGGTTATAGCACATGGCACACGTTTGATAATCTCCTGAAAAATAAAATAAAAAGGAAATTGAGCAGCAGGGAAGGTTGATACAAATTTAAATAAATATTGTGAAGAAAAGTAAACAAAAGTATGAATTTTAAACACCTAAATTAGTTTCCAATAGATTGATGTTTATTGACTGAAATACAGACTAAAATATTTGTAAGGAAATATTATTTATTAATTCTTTTCATCATCTTAAGTATCAAGATAATAAACCGTCTCAGGTGGGATATATAATTATCAAGATAATAAGCCACCTCATGTGGCATATGTAATTATCAAGATAATAAACCGTCTCGGATAGGATTTGTAATTATCAATATAATAAGCCGTCTCAGGTAGGATATATGTAATAATCAAAACAATAACCTGTCTCAGGTAGGATATATGTAATTATCAAAATACTATGCTGTCTCGGATAGGATATGCAATTTTCCAAGTCTCTTATGAGAAAGAAGGATGAGAAGATCGGGCAATGTCTGAGAAAAGAGCGAAATTTTAATTTCCCTATTATGGATAAAATCTTGGAAACCGCTAGTGTAAAAAGGTGCTTCTTGTGAAATGCGTACATGATTTATCATTGATCAATAACTAGATATACTATAATTCCAGAACAATGTTACGGTTCGGGATTAATAGGTACTGTGTTTGTTGGCTGGTTCTTTTTTAACGGCATTTATAGTACATTATTGGCTATATCGTGCAGAGGAAATGAACACTAACTGCCTTTCCCAAGGATACGCCGAGGCAGCTGACCCCGGGCTGACCTTGACGAATACTGAGCCCGCTATCCTTGGATTACGAGTACAAAGTTCTAATAACTGAGCTACAGCAATTCCATGAATTAACTCGTCCTTTACAAGAATGAAATGCATGATCGTGACTGTATGACAGAATGTGATTATTATGCAAACTTGCAGATATTTTCCTCCTCCTACTCCTCCCCATTCCTCCCCCTGCTACTACTACTGATGATGATGATGATGATGATGATGATGATGATGATGATGATGATGAGAAGTACGTAATGTATAAATCTATCATGATTCACGTGTGTGTGAGGTGTAACTTTACGCCCTACAACTACTAATGATGATGGTGATGATGATGATTATGATGGCAGCGACAATGATATTGTTGGTTATGGTGGTGATGATTATGATAATGAGGTTGACGAAAAGGATGAGGATGATAATGATGATGATGACAACTATGATGATTATGGAAATGATGACAACGATGATGATCATAAAACTGGTAATTAAGGTGATGGTGGTTGTGGTGATGATGATGATGAGAAGGAGGAGGATAGAAAACTACAGTCATGTTTCAACAGAACAGTTAAGTCTGTTTTACAATATTGTATAACGCTTTTTATTTAGAAAAAGATTGCACATGCAATAACATACATGCTGTTTCATTATTTTATCATTGGACCATTACAAACATTATTTGCTTTACTCACCACAGCAACAGCTTGTGGTCATCATGTGACCGTATGATTCACTTTTCTCCAAACATTTACAAGTCACCACCAAAGGCTTGAACTTTCCATGACACAGATTGTTGCAGACGGAAACTTTAACACATCGACCTCACCCCCCACTCCCTTCAATTTCCACTTCACACCTTCCAACTGAAAACCCTTCCTTGGTGGAAGAAGAATGTACAATAAAGAAACGTCTAACCCCCACATGCACTTAGAATAATATATGGGCATTAACTGGGAAGATCTATATTGATTAATATACTTCCGAAATTAAGCTAATTAAAACGTTTGCGCTCAACTTTAGAAATGTTATGAAAATAAGTTTATTGTCAATTTGGTCTTCTATGTCAAAATAATATCTCTCTCTCTCTCTCTCTCTCTCTCACTCTCTCTCTCGTTATTTCAGGATTTGTTATTGACGGAGAGAAGAAAACAGAGGATACGGACCTAATATTTCTTGAACTTTTTATCGATAGAAAATCCAGTCATTTTTAAGACAGTCATTCAAGGCCTTATGGGGAACATACATGTTTAAGACAGTCATTCAAGGCCTTATGAGGAACAGTCATGTTTAATAGAGTCAGTCTAAGCCTAATGAGGAACAGTATAGTTTCTTACCACAGTTATTCAAAGCCTTATGAGGAAGTATTTGTTACGACAGTCGGTTAAGGCCTTATGAGGATGAGTAAATACTTTTTTAACATCAGTTACAAAGACTATATACTTAAGTTGTGCATAAAAGTTCCGTTCTGCATTTTAAAAATCTATATTGAAATAACTTTTAACTAGGGCAACACTTAATACTAACACAATGCAATCAACGACAACGTTTATAGAGTTTACACTTTTACATTTTGCTGGTTAGGTAAAGAAGTTACAAATTTTGTTGAAGGAAATATTCCCTTCTTCTGATGATAACAAAACTAAATATTGTTACTTTGAATCCATGTAGGACTTTGCAATTTTTTTATTTTATTTGTTTTGCATAAAGAGATACAATTTGATTTAAAATGTTCAGAAAAAGGATATCTATACGGCTTTAAGGCTGCTGACGAATTCATCCGACAGAATCGCAAAAATTTGCATTCATGTTCTTCTTGTATCCTGCCTCTAGATTATTATTATTATTATTAATATCAATATTATTATTATTATTATTATTATTATTGCTGTTATTGTCATTGCTGTTGTTGCTGCAGGCAGAATATCTTAAAAGGTAACGATGCTACAAAGTTTGGAAAGACTACTTATATGAAACTTCAAGGTCGTTTTAAACTTTTCCTTAATCAAATGTCTGGTAAAGAGCAAATTGTTCGATAGCAGACGGCACAGAAATGAAAACAACTGTAGCGTATGCCATGACGAAAATGGGAAGAATCTGAATTTTGATAAGTGTTATCAAACTGATAGTTTAGGTAACATTTTAGTAGTGTGTGTAACCGGATGTTTTAACTTATTTCTGCTAATAGGAAGAGAAGACCTCAAATAGGAAACTCAGACATCAAATATGTTTGATGTTTCAACTCTTTATAGTTGCTTACGCATTCACTCTCACCGTTTCCACCCCACCCGATCCCATCCCACACCTTTTAGTTTGGTTGTTTGCAATCAGTAGCTACAAAAATAACAGCTCGAATTAAACTAATATATAATTATTACTAATTCCCTGCCCCACCCCCACCGCATTAAAAAATAAATAAAAAACGTGCCCACTTTTGATTGTATAGTGGAAGGTACCATATTAGTTACGTTATCGTAGCCGCGACTGACATTTGGATAGATCGAGGCTATAATGTGATCCTTAAATAATTAATATAGTCCAAGTTACCAAGCAGTTTGTGTCTCTTCTTACAAAACATGAGCGTCTAAATACCATGGAATGTTTTTTTCCGTTAGTGTCTCACGCTCATCCAATCAGATGCCATATTCAAAATGGAGGCCTAATCTATAGGATATTAATCTTTGTTAGTTTGGATACTCGTTTTTGGTAGGATCTTGCATTTGTTTTAAGCTGGAATAATCTAAGGAGACTTCAATCTGTAACAGTATGCGTACTTTGTTACGAACATGAGCTAAAGTCTTGGAATCACATCCAGCTGTTCCATTGATGGATATAAAATCAAATTAGTACTTTGCCAACGAAGGAAGGTAGGAGTACTAATATTCGTGCCAGGTACCATATAAGCCAATAAAATATTAAATTTATGCAAATTATATTCTCTAAATTATGATTGATCTATGATCTACAATTCAGAAATATATTTTGACTGATTTTAATGAAAGAGCGTGTTTATTATTTTCACCTCTCTTCGATGCGCATGGTGCAAGTTTCGTCAAAAGAGCAATAATGTATCAATCAGTATTAATGCTTTGAGGTACAACACAACAAAGTATGCTGTACTAATGTAATCTTTATAACGAGACCAAATGCACTCAGACAAGGACGCCATGTTGAATGCATCTTATTTTATATCATAAAGGTTGGCCGGAAATCCACGTCTTTCTTTGCGTGTTTACTTTATGCGACAATAATGAAAAGGAGGTACCTTGTAAGGTTTATATGTACATTGTTTTTCTAAAATGCATTTCCAAGAAATAAGTCCCAGAAAACATGATATGCGCACACCCTGATCATTCATATATTTTTTATGTGGCAGTTTGCGACAAAACGAAAAATAATAAATTCGCGTAAATACAAAATTACCAGGCAATTTTATGGACCACTAATTTATAATATACCGGACAAGCAATTGAAGTCATGATTGAAAGACTTTATGACGAAAATACTTTTTGATTTCGCTGACGAGCCAATGAATGTACAAAATGAGGAGACATGAAAATATGTGCGTACAATAAATTACTATTGGTTTCAAAAGCAAATCTTTGCAGAAAACACCAAATAAAAACCCACACAGAGACAAATCTTTCTAATGAAAAAAGAAGAAACAAACTGAAATCAGATACATACTTTAAGGTCAGCTTTAAGGTAAAAGTTTCTTCAGATTGTGAAAAGATATCTCGTATGCCATTGGAAGATATGGCAACAACAAAAGGAACAAGCGAACATTTACAGTAGGTCCATGCTAAAGAAAATCATCAGAGTATAACGCTGTCCTTAGAGGAATGCGGGTGTGGACATGGCTCCCATTAAATTAGCTTTATTTATTTATATTCTTGCTACAAAGTTGATGTCACTTTATTTTAGCTTCTATCTGATGAGATCCTAATATAATGTGGTTTCATATCATAAATCCCCCATGTTTGTGGCATCGTGCACAGTATAACCTGTTGTGCTTTCAACATACCTCAGTATGAGGCGGTCTCGTTTATAACGCGGTACTTTTATGGCTCGAATGAGCAGAGTTATCATGAGAGGAAGTATCGACTTATCACTACAGATATTCCAATAACTACCGTATGTAAAGCTAAACATTGTAAAGTCGCCGGGAAAAACAAGTGAGTGTTACACACTGAGAAGGTAAAAGTCCTGCAGTTTTGTCCCTGAACTCGTCAATAAACTCGCAAAACCACAGAGTTTTACGTACATAGAAAGATTAGGTGAAACATCCAGTTATGTCCCTGAATTCACTAATCAATCGTATGAATTGGCGACATTTCAACCCAAACTATATTGTTCGAGCCTAATGTTGTCATCGGACAAGTAATTTGCTGATATGTGGCTAAAAATAGTTTAGAACGAGATCAATACTAAAGTCAATTAGAGCCAAAGGATATATTTAAATCTTGAAAATTCAACTCAGTACAACTTAAGTATGTAGTACAAGCAATAATGCTGAATACAATAATCCAAAAGTTGTTGAGAGACAAACACCGAAGTTGATATATTTATTTTCTTGTATCATCCTCAATGCTCTTTCTTCCGTCTATTCTGGAGCTGTTTGGATCACAACACAACAGACCGAGAGAGAGAGAGAAAAAAAAAAAACAATAGCGATTTCGCAATAGCGGTCGTAATAACCGGCAGGAATCAGCCGGATACTGTAAAAATATTATTTCATGTTTAAATTAAGAAACGCTTTGAGATTAAAGATGAACTCGCATACTTCGAATTTTTGTCGTGAAGTATTCATGATGTAGCTTTTTATGGGTCTAATGCAATCAAACTGTCAACACAGCGTATTTTCTTTCATCGAGTTTTTTTAAAATTTAAACATAAGTGAAGACTGATTTTTACAATCTTTTATTATTCATATTTTTTACCATGGTGGATGTAGAAAAAAATAAAATAAAATAAAATAAACCCAAAACTTATGATGCTTATATACGACTAATCGATCCAATTTTAAACATTAGATGTGAAAGTCATCTATTTCATCCCTGAATTGCAAATGAGTGGTATGTAATGCAAGTCTAGATAGGGTCCACATAACCTGCTCATGTCTTGTCCATGACCTTTCGGTCGTTAACAAGACCCGGATTAGATAATGAATAAATATAATTAGATAGCTGGCAGCAGAGAAAAGATTAACACTTTAGCATTTGCCATACTATATGGAATAGGAATATATGACGTATCAAAGTTTCTCGAAAGGTTATATAACCCGTTATATATAATAACCAAACCACGAAAATATATCGTATACATTCAAAATATGCCGATACAAACAATATATCAACTTTCTTCTCTTCGGTACCTACAGTCACGGGAGTCGCAGCAGCCCACACCAGCTCGGGATCAGCTGTCGCAATCTGTCCTTGGACAAAGCCTTTAGGTTCCATTTCCTGGGCATATACTGTATTGCAAGTGTCGTTAAAACCAACCAAGCAATCAACCAACCTGCGGCACGCCCCATAAGCTTCTTAAATTATCGTGCATAAAGCCAATTATGTGTATTAGATACTTCAAAAGGTAATAACATTGACCTCTCCCCTTTGAATGATAAGATTACCGTTAACGGCACATTATTCGCCCGTCCTGCGTCTATGTAGGAATTAGTATGGCATCGTTGACTGGAGATTATTTACCAATGGGTTTCAGAGACCTGGACCATTGGCCAAGGTAAGTGGTCTTGTACATTTATTTCTTATTAGACTTACCATGACCGTGACCTCTGACCGCTAGACCCCATAATCTTTAGGTTGCTTTATTACACTAAGTGCAAGCCATCCAACGTATGGTCAACAAAATAATATAGAAGAACAAAAACTTCTTCTTTCAAACCCAATTTTAAAGACGGCCGCTGTGGCAACCATATCAAATGTCAGTTTGGCACCATTTTCATTTAGTAACAAGTAGACGACATAAGAAAGCTTTTAGCGAAAACCCCATTCAGGAGGAGTAGCCATTACAAGATTGTCAAGATGGCAACTGTGTCAGCCATACTGAATGTCCGAGTGGCACGAGTTTCATTTAGGACCAACTAGACGTTGAGCTAAATGCGTGTGTAAAGTTTCATGACAACCCTCCAATTAGTTTAGGAGGTGCAGTGATAACAAACTTGTGCTAACGAACGGATGACGGATGGATGTTGGACGACGGACAACAGGACATCCCATAAGCTCTTGTGGTCTATGACCAGTAGAGCTACAAACCGTTTTGAAATTATTTGTGTGTGTGTGTGTGTGTGTGTGTGTGTGTGTGTGTGTGTGTGAAAATGGACTAGACCTTCAGGTCATTGATTTTATATTAACTCTTTGACGTAACTATCAGTACAGTTTTGTCTTCATAAAATGAGTGCCAAAGTTCTGTTCTCCATAAATTACTATTCATAAGTGTGTGTTCCAGAACTGAGTGTCAACAAGTGCAATTCGTGCTGCGAAACAAATGGATACGTTCCGTCACATCACATGATATTTAATAACGAAAGGGTTCTTGACTTAATACTCGAGGTGGCTGATTTTTTTAGTGCAATGTATGGAATTTTCAATGCATGACGTATCGGTTAATAGTCTAGAGCTGCTAAGTAAGAACTATTTGTAGCAATTCGCAATTATGGATTCAATATAACGGTCTGTAAAAAGCTCCCCTCCCCCCACCCATCTCTCAATGAAACCTGAGACTTTTATTTTAAGTTTTACGACGTACAACTCTTTCCCACGTCATATATAAGTACCATGACATGTAAATATCAATCCTATAAACGGAACTACTTTTGTTCACATGACACAATATGGCGGAGGAAGGAGACAAAGTCACAATCCGAACATTGTGGGTCTTTTCTGCCGCAATATATGCGGTGCACTCTGCCGGAAGCGAATCACCGAACCCATCAAATCTATGTGTATAACTACAACTAAATCTGAGGTTATTTCTCAATTTGATTGAAATAACTGAGCGATGTTTCGATTTTTGTACATATTGTTTGCTTTGCTTTTGCTATTTTACGGCAGAGCCGCACAAGTAGGTCATTTTGGACCGATGCCATTGGAGTAAACTGCCTTACCCAATGACATACAACGGTAGCAGACCCAAACTGATTAAATGACATGATTCGAACCCGTACCCTTTTCCACCTTCATCCTTTTGATAACCTTTCAGGAATATCGAGATTAACTAAATATTTTATCTTTGGAATTTCCCTATACAGTTATTTTTACTAGGCTATCAGATAAAGTGTTGCATTTCGTGTTAGGGAAGAGGTATCCGGTCTGTACTGGGTTCGCAAAATTGAATCTCACAACCTGTCTATTATGAATAAAGCATGTTAATCGCTGCGCTAGCGCGCCTCTGGAAAGGCACACTGAATACATTGTCATGTGCAAGAATCGACCGCTTTATCTTAATTTGTATGCTTACATTTGGAGATATCCATGTTTAATATTTTTCACTTATGTCGATTATATATATATATATATATATATATATATATATATATATATATATATATATATACAGAGAGATACACACAAACACTCTTGGTTGGAACGCTTTATAGCACTCTCAATATGTTTGTTTATATTGGTGTCATTCTGATCGAGTACAATTTGTATTAGAACAAAAATAAACAAAAGTAAAAGAAATGTTACTAACAATCAATAAATGTCATGTAGACTATAAACGTTCGGGAATACATACATATTGAATAGGGTCAGGATCAATAATTTAGATTATACAAATGAAAAACAAGGTCACAGGAATACATGGGAAAGTGATACTTTCCTTGACCAAACAAGGTACAAGATCACGAAACATTCAAGGTAAAGCACGGAGGAAAAGAAACAGCGAAAACTATAACTGTTGACCTAACACTAAAAGGGTTAAAATGTCCATGTTAAGTATGCATTGTTACGAAGACTGACACTAGCTACCACGAAGTTCAATGTACTGCAAAGCACTTAGTCATATACCACCATCCATAAATCAAATGAAATTACTACCAGTATTACAGCCCACAATGGTGTTATTCAAGATACGTTTCATTGTGTCTATTTAAAGATCAGATTATGAAGCCTATGTTTGTCATAATTTGTGTCGCAAACAAGTTATTTGCTCACCAAGTGCCCGTGTTTCTCTCTTTAAAAATGTAACTTTATTTACCCTATATAGATTGCGTAATAGTTCAAACAACTTTTAAACACAAAAACCTTAGCTAATGACTCGAGGTTGCCCATAAACACAGGGAATCTGATGATACCGATGACGGAAACGAATAACTTTGGATGGACGACCACTGTGCATTTATATCCTATGAACACAAGGCGAATATGCTAAAAGAGCAGCATATTAAATTTGTATTTTTTTAATTATAATGTGCACAAGAAGTTTGTCAACTTTAGAGTGAACCATACACCATCATTGCTTGAAACCCGACGCTACGATGAAAACTTTCATAGCAGATTTGTCAAAGAGGTAAAACTTAAAATGTACTCTCTGTATATATTTTTCAGTATAAAACTTTAGTATTTGAGCTTTAACTAAACTCACTGTCACTTTATACAATGTTTCATAATTCAAGCCAATGTATGTATATTTGTCCTTGGTATATATCAAATGTATCATAATACACACCAATGTTTGTATATTTGTCCTTGGTATATAAAATGTATCATAATTCACGCCAATGTTTGTATTTATCCTTGGTATATCAAATGAATCATAATACACGCCAATGTTTGTATATTTGTCCTTGGTATATACAATGTATCATAATTCACACCAATGTTTGTTTATTTGTCCTTTATATATAAAATGTTTCATAATTCACGCCAATGTTTGTATATTTGTCCTTAATATTCATTTACTAGAAGACAATGTAGACAATGGGAAATCCAGGTTATCTTGGCAAATAAAGATACGAATTTGCTACAAAAAATAAAATCTAACATCTATTCTCATCGGTACTAAATATGTTTATTTTGAATACAACTTAAAGGGATCAGTATTTCCTCTGATGAAACATGTCCATATACTATATTGTGTAGAATCTTTCGAATGGATGAATATAAACATTTAATTGTATGCATTTGTGTTGGGCAAGTCACTAGTATCCATTGTTAAAGTGGTAGCCGCGGTAATTCAGTTGTTAAAACGTCGGACTCGTAATCCAAGGGTCACGAGTTCTATATCTGCCCAGGCCAGCCCAGGTTAGTTGGTTAATTGGTTAGTTTCAATGGCACATTGAACACTATTGGCCATATCCTGCCGAGGAAATACGAGCTAAGTGTCTTTCCCAGGGAACACCAAGGCAACCAACCTGGGCTGGCCTGGGCAGGTATAGAACCCGTACAGTTATTAGAAAATAACTCATTCGTAGATTCGCGGCGCCTCCATTCTTTAACTCGTCAGTGTACGTATGATCCGAACCCAGCCTCACCTTTTAACAAAAATCTAATTTAATTCGATTGGACGTTTCGGATCTATTAAGTAAGTTAGTAGAGATTATTGTGACGGTGTTAAAACCCCATGAACATATGTGTATGCGTAGATACAAAAATGATTAAACTCGTTCTTTTCTGTGGACTATTTTATTCATGTTAGTAAATATTTATCAATGTTCCACTTTCTTCAGTAACCACTGAATACATTTTGTTTATACTGGATGTATATATTTTTTTTTCTATGGGAAAAGAGTCATCGGAAGATCAACTTTGTTATGGCGTAGGAATACATTGAAGCCGTCAGGCCAAGCCGTTTTCATATGCTATATCAAATAAATTATTTTCCCGACTTGGAACACAACAACAATGCGGGTTTGTGTTTATTACATACCCTCTCTTTCACACTTTCTTTTTAGTTTTACAGAATGAATGGATCACAGAAACACATTTTGATTTATAAAACTTCGATGTGGTGCATCTAAGAAGAAAAATGCGCGAAAGGAAACCCTTCCAAAAACTGAGCTTTCTCACAATGTTCATGAATGGAGTAAACATACAAATTTAAATTCATATCTTCCATCCTATTTTTAGGAATGTACCCGTGCGAATGGACCTGATTTCAACTAAATTTTTACCTAGGTCTGTTAGCTGGTTCTGTGACACGGCCCCGAAACAGCACGTGCAAAACAGCAACTGTGTTTAAATAACATTTGAAATTAAACTATCTGATAACAGCTTATAGTTAAAAATATCAAGCATCAGACTCAGCGAACCAAGTGTATTATGTGAGAGTTCATTGCTCGAAAACCAATTTGAAGATCAATCCCATCTTCGCAGTCTGGATTTGGCATTGTCTATACTCTTGGGGTACTCAGCTGTCTGCACAGAGGCAGCCGCATACATATGCCAATATATCTGACTGGAGCAAAGTGGCGCCACGATAAGCCCAACAACTTGATCAGAAACATGAAAACTACGTTAATTACACTAGTCTATTTCAACACTGAGTCAGCACCTGTAGGACGCAGTAACGGTTACCTATCATTGTACAGATTTGAGTGTACCCATAACACTCCATGGAAAGATGTACATCTCAAAAGTTAGAACACGCGACCGTTTTCGGCTCAAATTATGAGAAAAATGTCGATTGTATGTACTTAACATACACGAAAACTAATCAAGCTTTAAAATGTTCAAGAATGCGTTCCGAAAACTTGTTCTTTGATCAATCGTTAATAGTATTCGTTTAGTTTCTTCTTGACAGATCGCTTGTTCGACAAAATGTGACTGACACTCTTTAGAACGTCTTCGATGTAAATCTAACGTTTATTGAATTTGCCACGGTGATTCGATTATAACGTGACGTAGGTTTAATTGAATTGCGAAGAGAGTACAACTAAAATGCTTGTTTAAGAAATCACATAAAGAAATATTTTGATTGAACGATGCTTACCTGAATGTAGAGAACGGATGCAGTTTCTCAGTAAGTCTCAGGCGAACAGTCGTATATGTAACTGTTTTTGGAATTTCATTAATTAGCCAGATTTTAATGATAAATGCACGTCAAGATTAGTATACCAGCATAAGAAACAAAAGCCACCCCAACCTTATTCTACCCTATCTATATATGTTTGTGTAGTATATGCAAAAGTCACTCCTCCGCCGTGTGTGTGTGTGCGTATGTGTGGCGAGAGGGATGAGTAAAATCACAATCCATTTTAATACAATGTGAAGCTCTAAAATGATAAACTTCCAAGCCCCACCACAAAATTTTACTAAACTACTTTTAAGATCTGCACATGTGTACGTTAGTTTGTACATGTGTACGTTAGTTTGTACATGTGTAGCGGTACCTTTCATGTTTTATATGTGCTTCATGCGTGTGTAATGACATGTGAGAAAATGTGCTGTATGCATCAATAATGTTTCTACTACGTTACATTTTTGCTTTAAACTATAAGGAGCGTACCCAAGGTGCCCTTTCTAGGACCGATGAATACATTAATATAATTGGAACAGTAACAATGAGAGAGAGAGAGAGAGAGATAGAGAGAGAAAGAGAGAGTTGATATATGGCTATCTTTGTGGCTACACCAATATTTGAGACCAACATACAATGAAATGGTAAAACAATAGTGTGAAATGGAAAAGCAGCAATTTTTAGTAAAGTGATTCTGGTAATGATAATGTTGTGTGAGAGAGAGTTTTGTTTTTGTTTGTCTAGTGTTTAACGGTACATCAACACAATACAGTCTATATATTAATGAGGCAATATGAATAACGTGCCTTTGCCCAGAGAAAACCCACAGAAGCAGATCCGGGCTAATATGGGCAGGGTTCAAACCTGCGACCTTTAGCATGTGAATCGGGCAAGCTAACCATATGAGAGAGAGAGAGAGAGAGAGAGAGAGAGAGAGAGAGAGAGAGAGAGTACCTGCTGTGGGCCTGATCTGTATTTGCCTTATGATTGCTTGGACTGGGACACACCTCAAACTTGACCTGATGTTTAGTTAGCTGATAGTCGGTTTTGTACGATGGCCGATAGCGGCCGACAGACTACAAAACCAAAGTAACATAAATTTGTACATGTACACATTTTGTAGGGAGAACGTGACATTCTTCATGAAGATTACATTTTCACGAAGAAAGTGACGTTTTTCGTGAAAATTATTTGGACGTGTACTGCAACGTTTTCTTCTGAAAAAAAAAACTTGTACAATTTTCACAAGGAAATCAGTGTTCAAGAAGATTGCACAACCAGCCCCTCATGTAATAAACTCGTCGACACTTTAATCGAAACCCTCACTGGCTGATATGATAAAGGGACAATACAAGATCGGTTACCTAACCAATAATTAGACAAGATAGAAAGGTCTAATACCCTGGATCCGCCATCCTCACAAACCCCATCGACACCATGGGTAGCTAACGTACATTTATTGATGCTCATTTTGTGTGTGTGTGTGTGTGTGTGTACATGAAGTATACCGGAACCCGCAGGCAAGCCACGAAGATCAGCAAATTTGATTCGGCGGGTAAAGACAGATTTGGTACATACTACATATGTGGATTGGCTCTGGGCAATCTGATTAAAATCGAGATCTACTAACAATAAGAGCAATAAATTCCTACAACAAACTAAAAGATTTGTCGGATAAACTTTAGTTTTTTACACATTCCTGGTATGAACCTTGGTGCGTATGCTTAGGTACCCCACATACATCATCTGAGTTGAAGTTAAAATACACTTACCCGACCCCATTCGGCAACAACTTTGTCCGTATCTTGTCTATTAGTATGTAATATCACGTTTCTACAATCAATACTTTTTAATTACTATATGATACGATCACAATATTGCATGGACAATTTTCTTTCAATATTTGATTAGCAAGTATCAAATTCTGTATTTATCTGTTTATTATCTTGCATTACTCACGTCAGTCAGATCACCTAATTAAATATTATTGTTAATGAGGTGAGAGCTTGAACAAAGTTTATGCTTGTTGCATTTCGTGTTTTGGAGTGTTATAGGTAGAAACGGTGTGTTCCTAATTAATAATTTTCAGCTGTAATTTTGACTGGTGAATCTAATGGTCAACAGAACATGACCTCGTATGGGTAGGTATTCGTCAGATCTCCGTCATGTCTCTGGTTAGAGATTAAGATTTTTTTCTTATCCTATCTTTTAAATCCAGGCCACCATGTCATAAAACTTTACTCGACATTTCGTGTAATAAAAGTTATTCCAGACATGAAAGCCTGACTTGAGATGGACACACTCAACCTTTACATTAGTTCAAATAGTATCTAGTAATATTCAGAGTCGAGCAAAGTTTGTTACGACAGAGGTGCCTAATCGCTTCAGAAGAGGTGATAACTCACATTATAAATGACATTAGAACATTTTAGCAACATGTACCGATAAATAATCGTAAAACCTGGTAAAATGGCATAATGTGTGATTAAAACTGTATTGCTTACATCTGTTATCAAGACATATTGACTTCTTTTTGTTATAATTCTCTAACATTTGGTACTCGTAAGAAACCAAACAAAAAACAAAAAAAAAAAAAGATCTCTAAGCGAAAAGGGTTCACTAGCACAACTGGCAAAGGCAAAGGGACCTCCAACTTCCAAAATACAATGAATAATCTCCAACTCACCCATGCTGGCTTGCGGATGTAGAATAGGCCCAATGCACGCTCTCCTTTAATTGGTATGAGGCGAGGAATGCCGATAGGAGCCATGGTTGTTAAGTGGCTAGCGCTCCGGGCATGCGACCGTAAGGGTGCGGGTTCGAATTTTACTATTGGATCAGCCCGGGTTAGCTATGGCAATGTGTCCTTGGGCAAGGCATACTCTGCCGTAAAACACCAAAACAAACCAACTCACCCGACAACCAAAAGAAAGTCCCCCCCCCCCATTAGTTATTATTGTGTCTTTTTTTGTAATTCACTGCCCCTAACATATACAGTAGTTAGGGTGTAAGCAGTGACTAAATGAACAATTTACTGGCTGCGTCCATTCAATGAAATAAATCATATCCTGTAAAGATAGTACTCATTTTATACAAAATTTTGTAAGATCGCAATGTTGTATGCTATAAACCTCGCTGTCTTACTCTTATATGTAAAAAAATATGAAAATTGTTTTTCTAGTAAACGACAAAACCAGGTCTCCGAAAAGTTCGTTCTTGTGTTCAGATTCTGCATTTATCTAAAGTACATGCTATAAACATTTGATTGCACATACACTAGGTTATTATAACAAATTCAAAAGGTAATGAGATTGTCACTCATAGAAGCGTGTATCCAAGAATTTCCGATATCTGCAAAAGACAACTAATTTGGTCTCCAAGAGTTACTTCCCTTTAACATACAAATTTTTAAGGACTCACGGTACTAATCCAACACCTATAGTAAACTTATGGAAACACCATCCAATTATAAATTCAAAAACATTAAATCTGTAAATAGTCATTATCAAACCAATATCCCCCATTATAGACCCATCATTTATGCGAGCTTCTGTCTGGAGAAAACCATATGAGCTGCTGCAATTGTTTGATCTACATGTATTTACAACGTTTGGTTATAATTCCATACATAAATAATCAGTGCTGCTTTCAGTACTGAGTGGTCTTAAGTCAAATCTGTGAAAAAAGACTGAAATTGCATCAATAGACCCTTGGTTCTAGTTTTTCAGCTATAAATATCATATGCTCTCAAAAGATTATTTTTACTATCAACCAATCATGGACCTCCACTCCCGTATATATTCTATTTTATGTTCATCCATTTCTAGATTGGCTGCCATATTTATATATACAATTTGAACCACGAGTGCTTAATCTGCGACCATTTTTGCACTGCTTCCAAGTGGGCCAAGGTATATATGATACAGACGTGGTGAAATGGATCATCACTTTTCAGCTACGCAGACGGCAAAGGAGGTCGATTGTGAAATAATTATAACCATTTTCCTATCTGCATTTCCTCGTTACAATGTTAGTTGGGCACTGTAGCAATTGTGCATGATTTATATACATGTGAAAGCGAAATATAATTGCAATGGCTTTTCCGATCAGAGCTCAATGGAGTTACATGGAATTCAGATATAGAGTAAGCAGATTAAAGTCGCAACATCTCAGCAATTACCAAAAATAAAACTGAATTATTCGTATGCTTTTTGATACGCTACAAATCCCAATCCATTCAATATGAAAACGAGCCAGTTCTATAAAGTGATTCCAAATGTTTTTAAATGGAAAATTAGGCCTTCAGGTTTGTTATCATTGTATTAATCCTCATTACATTCTAAGTTATTGTATGAATTTTAAAAGGTGTGGATATTCAGATAGCCATGATAATGGCCGAAATTTAATTATGACTTGTTGCCTCTCTCCTGGTGCTCCAAGACGAACAAAATCAACTATCCATTCTCTTCCGGTGACGTCTCACCGGCACTTCTCTCTGGTAATAATAAGTGGGATGTAAACGTTTTAATAGGAGTGTACAATACTCAGACTGCTTCTGTATTTTACTAAATTTGTGTACACTATATTTATTCAGATGGATATTATTAAACAAATATATATGCATAAGAATTCTGCATTTTTAAACAAGCAGTAAATACATTATTTTTTATAAATACTGTACACAAAATCCACTTTTCTCAACTGAAATCATGTAAATGTCAGCGACTGATTAAGAACAATGTGAATTTTTTAAAATAGATAAATTTACTTATACATGAAAAATATATCAATACTATTAAAGCTATGTTCCTTTTTTCTTCTTTTATTAGTTAGTGTGAGTAGGTCTACAATCTAAGATGTTGAATGATCACATTTCACAAAGCTGGTCGACAGATTAATCCAAGATAGAACGTGTCATTTGACATGGTTACGTGATACGTCCTTCACAGCACGTGACAGACAGCGCGTGACAGACATAAACGTGTCACTGTGTACCATGCTGTTTTGTTACACCTTTTATTTACTTAAAATATATGTACTGAGCGTACTTATATCAGCTTGTGTACTTTTATCCTCTAACTCTTTTTACATCTTCGAGGTGTAGAACGATGAAATGACGATTCATATTTACCTAACGGTATACATTTTCTCGTTTATTTCCATCAGCTTTGTTAATATGGGTGTTTTGCGCTTGATATGTGATATTTTTTCTCTCAAATTACTGCTAATTTTTCGATTGTTCAGTATTTACGTATTTGTATGACTGGCTGTTTATTTTATTTATTTTTGGTAGCGCGGAGGAATAGAGCAATCTCTGTCTGTCTGTCTCTCTCTCTCTCTCTCGCTCTCTGCGGGCTCAGGGATATATAATTGGCCTGACGCACCCTCCCGCATGTCGTAAGAGACGACTAATGGAGATAAAGTTGAGTATTTTTAGTATTTAGTAACAAAGGCCTTATTTGATGTCCGATCGGTATCATTTTAACCAGTTTGAAAGATTTTCATGCCATGATGTTTTCCATCAAATTTAGTCAAATCTGTTAAGCGTTTTCTGAAGAAATAAAGTCGCCCATCAGATTTTTCTATTTTTAGTAACGTCGGCCGTGTTTGATGGCGGACAGGCATCATTTGAATAAATTTGAAAGAGATTCATGGATGGATGCATTCTGTCAAAGTTGTTTAAATTTCGATGGTCGGTTTTTGAGAAGTTGAAAATGGCAATGGTGAACGGACGACGCATGGCAGCTACACCATAAGCTCAATTGTCCTTATGGTCAAATGAACTATAAAGGTGAGTTTTGCTATTTTTAGTACAGTTGGCGTGTTTGATGGCGGACTTGAATAATTTGAATAAATTTGAAAAAGTTTCATGCCAGGATGTTTTTTTTTAAAAGTTGGTAGAATTCCAATGACCGGTTTTTGAGAAGTTGAAAATGACAATTGTGAACAGACGAAGAACGTCGCACGAAGGCACGCATCATAAGCTAACTTGTTCGCACGTCCAGATGAACTAAAAAGTGAGTTCCAAGAGCTTAAAAAAAATTGGCTTGAAATAGTGCGGCTTCCGGATAATCGATCCTTAATTCTTTTGCAGATTATTTTTTCCTTTCACCTTATACTTCCCTCTTACATGATAACCGGTTGTGTACCTCGTCCAAGAGGCAGATATCAGTTTATTTTTCGTCTGAGCAACAGTTCATACGTATGAATAATGTTTACGTCAAAAAATGGAACTCGCGTTTTGCCCAGATATAAGATGTCAGTGTAATCCATGCTGTACTTATTCCACTGCAAATGGACTACATTTTTAGGTACATCTTACATGAGTGAATAATTGCTGGGAAAATGTACACAATAGAAAAAGAAAAATAGAAGAAAGAGATTGATGATTTTATGAACAGACCGACAGATAGCCTGATATATATATATATATATATATATATATATATATATATATATATATATATATATATATCTGCAGGAAGTTGAACAGAAACAAGTATTTGAAACAATGATTACTAGGGCAGAGCTATTACACTTTTCATGAAATGTACTGGCTGAAGTCTGCTGCTATTCTTGAACGCTTTGTAAAGATTCACCAGCATGACGATAAAGAAACATCGGCTATCATCTTCCTTTCATCAAAACACATCATGTATAATGTATATTGCTCTTGATGACACAATCAGACGATTGTACAAAGTTTCAGGGTCGCCGAGTACACAGATAAATTTGTATTTCTCTACATTACTACAGGGATATACTCACTAACTTACACATATGGCGTTAATACTGAAAGTGCAGACGACAAGAGGTAATGTTTGCGATATATTCTAATGCTGGACAGAAGAGAACAGAACAGAACCTTTATTTAGTATTGAAATCTTAGGACACACGCTGGCAACATATGAAAATAACATAATGCTTACAGGTATTAGGTGGTAGTGTGTGTAGAGAGTAGTTATTACACGTTTTTGGGAACAAACAGATATATGACAAAATGGGGTGTGCATTACTATCGTATGACGTACAACAGAACGTAAACAGTACATTATAAAAAAATTTAACGTGTTATGCATATTATACACACGAACACACTTGTACATGTACATATGCACACAGCGTATCATGCATATGTATACCTACACTTATATGCATACATAATATGATATACCCATACAGTTACGCACATACACATATATACGCACCCCCAAACATTCATGCATATATATGCACATACACATGTACATATATGTATACATACCAATAAACATACATATGTATCGTATTTAAACACGTGCACATCCAGACGGCGATGCAATTTATATGTTGCTGGCAACTGCATCAATTGTTTCATAATTATGTCATAAATTTTAGCAAGACTTGTTAATATTGAGCCATTTCTGGAGGATAAAAGTGTACCGAACTTTATTACATTAGGATTGATATAATCATAAGATGGTAAGGATTTTCATCTTTCTCTTGAGAAAAAAGTACTGACAAACAAATAGTGAAAGTCATCACCTATGTCATTCTTATCGCACAAGGTGTATTTTCTATCTTGTCTTGGCATGTTTTCCTGAATGCACTAGAAGATTGTGATTGCTAGTTCTAAATTTTAGCAAAGGCAAAAAAACATTTCTTTCTAAAGATATCAAGTACTTCTTAAATTTTAAGTCTCGTTGGAATAATTGGTAAGTGATACCTTTCGATGCAGCTTTTAATCTTGTACTCCATTCCTGTATAAATAAATCATTTAAAGATCGTGCAACGTTTGCTTTCAGATCTTGAAGGTTACGTATTGATGCTTGGTAGAACAGATCAATTCTTCCAATAGAAATCAAAATGTTTCTAATCTATTCAAGCCATTTGCCGAAATGTGTATCGCTCAATATGATATTGTATCGTTTGTTTTGTGTAAATTTTGGAGTCTTTTGCATTTATTATTGAGATTCATAATCCAATCTTGCGACATGTAACATATTAGTAAATGTCAGTTGGTTTCCTGTCAAGCTAAGAATACAAAAAATGAAATAAAATAAAATAAATAACTGGTGTACTCTGTTTGAGTTTTGTTATATATCTTTGGAATTCAAGGGGCACATTTTCAAAAAGCTGGGTATTTTCGAACCCCCAAACGTCACATTCGCACAGCAAAATAGGTAAAATTGTGTGATCGATTAGTTGTAACTGTAAATTGATTGTAATGAACAGATTGTTTATTCTTCTATAGCAAAGATGCATGGCTTTTATTGCTTGTTCAACACTGTCATTGAAAGCCTTTAAAAAACGGGATTTTCGGCCTTTTTACATTGAACACAATCTTGATTTCACGAGATTTCGACATTTTGAATCGGACAAATTAAAAAATAAACAATTCAAAGTAAAATTTATGAAAAGTTATAAAACAGTGCCCATTGCAGTGTCGGCCCTAACTGTAGCTGTTAACATTATCTACATTGAACCAACCCTATAAAATTCCTGATGCATTTGCGCAGACATTATACAATAAATATCTGACTGAAGAATGATATCCATGGAGCAAATAAGATAAATACATTTTAAGCAAAGTAGTGTTAGTTTTGTTTGAGAGCATGCATTTTGCTTTAGAACTTCTGCTTTGTACGCTTCCACTGATCATCCCCGCCCTCCCCACTATGCACGCACAGAAAGTGGAAAAGGGACGACGTGATATCATCATTAAAATAGATTTATTTTATCGTATACACTGCCTTTTACTTCCCGAGAGACGGATACACTAGTCTGCCATTATAACATAACTTTGTCTCGCATCTATGAGCGAACGACAGTCTAATATTGTCCGACATATATTCTATTTTTATCGTACGTGACTGGTACACCATTCTGCTATTTACAGAAAACAAATGTTGGCAGACATGACAAACACTTTAAAAGGAGTATTGCTTTACATTACTGAATTAAAATCCTTGCAAATGACAATGTTCAAATTACTTTCTTTGTGCAATACTGAAGCAGTGACTACAAATGTAATTTGCACCACAAGCATCATAAAAAATTTACAAGACGTGCCACTGTCCGATTGTTTTAAATTAACGTAAGATTTTGAGTATATGATCATGTTATTCGGGAATCAAGTGAAACATCAGCGTCCTGACATCACGTTAAGTCAGCTCAAGACTTGTTTTGATCAAAGTCAGCAGGCTTGCCTATTTCCTCCTCAAAGAAGTTATTAATATGCGTGGGATAGCTCATTTGAGCCGAATTTTGTTTTTTAAGGACTATAAAAGTAGAAAAATATTTTCCAAGAGTGGGGAAACAAGAATTAGTTTTTACTATAATTATTTTGAAACATATAACACAAAGTGTACTACCACCTCAACCCCACCAACCCTTAAATGATTGTTGCCTAAAGGAATTAGAGTTAAGAATTCCTTTCCGTGATATTTGTATCCTTTCCGTTTTCTTTGTATCCTTTCCGAGATCGTTGTATCCTTTCCGTGATATATGTATCGGAGAAATGGGTGTGTCACGAAGTGTATACATATTTTTTTAAACAAACAAAAACAAACAGAAACAATGAACAGAGAAAGTGCATTTGTGGTTCTACTCGTGTCTTGAGGAGCCATGGAAAGCATAAAATTGATCACAATTTACACTATGTTTGACACTTTAATACAGATTGTATATTAAAAAATATATAAACACTGGCACAAAAATATCAATTATTTTATTACACCTCTTACAAATAACAGTGTTAATTACTAGCGCACAAAATGTCACGTGCCAGGTAACAAAACATCGTGTCACCATCACGCGATCATGTGCCCTCAGGCGATTGTGTTCCCCTGTCTTGTTTGATTCCGTATAATGGACAATAATTGCCATAATAAGAGAGCAGTGGTACGAACACAACCACCAAAGGGTGCTCCACCTACACTCGCACCCGCTGCTCCACCTACACCTAGATCAAACGCCTGTAAACAGCTGGTGGAGTAGTCTGAAGACAGCCCTCCACACACACACACACACACACACCGGTAGTAAAGACGAGAGTTCAGAGCAGGAGATATAACAAAAGACAGCAACTGGACAAATAAACGGCGGAGAGAGACAGCGAAGATGAAGAGGAGGACCCAGACAAAGAGCGTATACAGCTGATGGCCTCAGATATACCCTTAACAACATGAACAGAGCATACAATGTAATCGATGCCCTTTGCACTGTTGGATGGAGGTCGTTGAGGGTAAAACGACCAGCCATGAAACAGTGGCGAAACTCCGTGAGAACCTTCACCAAATATTACGAGACAGCCTACACCTCCTACTCCGTCGCCAGCCTGCTGGAAATTTGTGACTGTCTACATAGCCGACATGATCTCCTGGAAATACTATTAGCTACGAGGGACGAAATGCTGATCCCAGAGGAGTGCATTGCCCAGGTTATAGAGTTGGGAGAATATCTGCCCCCGAACAGTCCCTTGTTAGGGCTACTAGCCTCTTTAGATAAACAAACCTCAAAATTGCCTAAGAACTGATTGGGAATAATTATGGAATTTTGAACTCGGGACATTTGCCACAAATGCCCACGTACACTGATTAAGATCACAAAAGATAATTAAAGGCAGCTTATGCCTAAAGACTGGAAATTTTGTTAAAACCATATGTAATCTTAGTACCTAAATTCAAACATACTTTGGTAGGAACATTTGGCAACTTAGTAATGTGCTTTTATGCGACTTACGCATGTTACAAATAGGAACAGCCCGAATATAGGTAACTGGGCAGAATTTGATAGGATATAATGTGGCACAAAAAGAGTAAGTTTATGTTGGGCTTTCATTTCGACCCCCAGAACCCAACTTAAAAAAATGTCTGGCCAAAAACCCAAATTGGCATGCTGCTGAGTGAACTAAGGGCGTCGCGAAACCCAAATTGAGATCAAAAAAATTAAAATATATTGAGGTAAAAAAAAATATCCTGGCTCGAAATAAAATCCCAGGCATCTACCCAGGCTAGAGTATATTACGCAATCACTTCAATATGTCAATATGGCTGTTATATCTAAATCAGCCATCTATCTCGTCCTCTCAGCAAAAATCAGAGTTAATATCACATACAGCTTTAAACTAATCAAATCTTAAATCATGAGATACTTTATATTTCATCACAAAATGCTTTTTCATTCTCCATCCACCGAAGATGAATATGGCACATTGACAAAGCTACAAAGTAACATATATATTTTGTTCCGAGTCAGAGGAAAGAATGTGCATATATGTATGTATGTATGTATGTATGTATGTATGTATGTATGTATGTATGTATGTATGTATGTATGTATGTATGTATGTATGTATGTATGTATGTATGTATGTATGTATGTACTACGTACGTATTTATTATAGATGTATGTATGGAGCTTAACGGCAGATTAGAACAATCTGCATATAATGCCGAGCAGAAGGTAGGTAGCAACATTAGGAAATTTAAAAACCTTGCCAAATTTCATTGGAAGACAAACCTCTTAGACCAAAATTAAATATGCGCAGTGAGACAACAGATAAAAGTAAATATGCACAATGAGACAACATACAAAAATACAAATCCACAATGAAACAACAGACAAAAGTAAATATGCACAATGAGACAACATACAAAAGTAAATATGCACAATGAGACAACAGATACAAGTAAATATGCACAATGAGACAATATTCGAAAGTAAATATGCACAACGAGACAACAGAGAAAAGAAAATATGTACAATGAAAAAACAGATTACTTAAGCTTACGCTATATCTGTGTAGGGTACATAGTGTGTTACCAGTGTCCATCCTTTACAAACAGTCCTGTTCCATCATGTCCCAGCGGTCACAAATAAGTTTTGAACGATTTCATGAATTAAAACCACATTCGGTATGAAGCTTTACATTACAAAGTGACCTATGTAAAGTTTGATTTAATCAATTTTCAACAAAGCATAATGGAGTTATGGGCTTTGTTTTTGAATTAGAACTTTGCCATCAATCGAATCTAATTGGTATTGACATCTGTATTGTATGGACACAGATACTGTCTAATTTAATATTAATGCTAGCCAAACTTTCTCAGAGTGGCATGAGATTTAAATTTACAGATAATTTGCATAACCATATCCAGTTTTTTTTAGCACAAAGCAGTGGAAAAAAGCTGGATTTCTGATGCAACCAACAGCAACATGTACTCCTCTGATGCTGGATTCCATGCATGCCCATACTTGCCTGATGAGAGGAACTATGTTATAATGAAAGCTCTTACTCTTGCATTACAACGGATACCGTGTTATAATAAAAACTCTTATTATCAGGGGGTGTTGTATAATTATTTGTAATGATAAGGCGCATGACCATACTTGCATGATAACAGGTACTGCGTTATAATGAAAGCTCTTACTCTTGCATTACAACGGATACCGTGTTATAATAAAAGCTCTTATAGTCAGGGGATGTTGTATAATTATTTGTAATGATAAGGCGCATGCCATACTTGCATGATAACAGGTATTGCGTTATAATGAAAGTTCTTATGGTGAGGGTGCGCTGTATATGTACAATTATTTGTAACCGTATGACCAAAAAAAATATATACATTCATTTCTACACTAGACAAACCATAGGCATTATTAATCTTTTACATTCACATCCATGCCACAGAAATAAGAGTAAAAACATGAAGTCAACATATTCTTGTATAAAAGTAAGGGACTTGTTCTTCAGACGTCCCTCAATATTAAGTCCCTCAGTATACCACTGCCCCTGTTATAAGAAGGGTATGGTTAATTATCCCATTAAATTGTTTTTTTATCAGTACATCTTGAACTATTTAATCTACTGTTACTTTTTTGGCAGGTGTGAACCAATTATAATGTAATTTTACACCACTAAATACTATTTTTTGTGTTTGTAAGTACTATTATGACAGGGTTTTGTTGGAAGATCCCTTTGCATAAGGCTTCCTCACTTATAATTCAGGTAACTTGTATGGCTGCCATTAACAGTGTTATTAGGAGGAAGCACTGTACTTAGATAGGGACTATAGGGACTATATAGTAGTAAACATGCTACACACAAGACAGGCGTGAAATTCTTGTGTATCACATGCATTGCCTTCGCATGCGTTACATATGAAAGGAGTCATATATGAATATCGTGCATGTTGAAACACGTGTGTCCCAAGCAGGACACATTTATGATACATTAAGTTTTTATATGTTAGGCACATGCATGTGAACTGCATGAGACACACAAGTGTGAACCAGATTATAGATATGCATAAAGTGCTCAATGCATGGTCATGTATGAAGTGCATGAGACGCATGTAAATCTCATAATAGGCATGTCAACCACATGCGAAATATGCATAAAGTGCTCATTGCAGGCTCATTTATGAAGAGTTCAGAAACGAATTACCTATTTAAGACAAGTGAGTTATTGTTGCATTTCTTGCCAATGTTTTGCGTTTATAAATGAACTATACCAGGAATATTGCACGCTTGAACCTGTTTTACTTATTAAAGGCATTAATACAAACAATATGACAGACGACATTTGCTAGTTTTAAGTTCTATTTATCTCATTAATCCTGATTTCTGCCAATCTTCATGTCTTTTTTCCTCGTGAGTTTCTCCCGTTTTGTTTAACCTTGCCCCTTCATTCAATCAAAATATTTACAAGACGATCTCCAAAATATTGAAAATCTGTTGGATTTTTGCAAACGCTCTCTAAAAAGAGAAGAACAACCCACGTAACATATACCATTATGAAAATTTTATTTTCATAAGGATTGTACTTTTACTAAAAATGTTATGTCAGTACTTTTAGGTGTGTACGAGACTATAAAATGATATATTTATAAATAAATAATGACTTCATATACCATGCTTGAAATATCAAGATGCTTTTGTTTTAACTCAAAACCATATTTGATGATATAAACCATTCACTACGTTTTGTATAAATTGGATGAGAAAATATCTAGAGAGATAAGAAACTTAGCCAATCAGATGTAAGACATCTCATTATTATGCGCAGATCTCACTTATTATAAAACCTGTCTATGACAAGAATAATATAGCTTAACGTGAATCATAATCTATTGGATTTCGGTCTCCAGATTGGTAACACGCACAGCCAATCAGATACAAGATTACCTCAACAATATGTGTAGATCTTGCTCATATTTAATCTCATCCAACATCTTGATAATTATTGACTATTCAACAAGTTTGATCAAAATCTGATCAGAAATATATTTCCTAGATTCTTGACACGCTCAGTCGATCAGATGCAAGGGCACATCACTAATATTGATGAATGTGAATCATAATTAGACTGGACCAAGATCTTGATAGCAAAGGCATATTCACCATTTTTGATCAAAATCCTATCAAAAATAAAGTCTAGAATCTTTAAAACAATATTCGCATCAGATGCAATATCACCTTATAAATATGCATAGGTCTCGCTGATAATAAAAATCGTCCAGCATCTTAACGATATTAGCCTATTTACAAGTCCGATTAAAAATCAAGTCAGAAACACAGTCTCTTAAGTGGTAAGAAACTCGGCCAATCCCAAGCACGATCACTCATTAATATGTTTTGATCTTGCTCAGAATAAGAAACAGTATATATCTTGATGATATAAGCTGATTCGCCAAGTTTGATAAAAATATGATCAGAAATATAGTCGGTAAAGTCTTGACAAGTTCATCCAATCAGATGCAAAATCACCTTATTAATATGCATTGATCTTGTTCATAGTTGCACTCATTCAAGATTTAAAGCATTTGACCATGTTTGATCAACATTGAATCAACAGTCTCTCTAGAGCGGCAACAAGCTTAGCAAATCACATGCAAGATCACCTCATTAACATGCGTGGATAAATAGCATTATCGAACTCATGGATAATATAAGATTATATCTGAAGTTAGATCAAAATCAGATTTATAGAAAATATGCCTTCCAGAGTGGTAGGAAGCTCAGTCAATCAGATACAAGATCATTTCATTAATATGCATAGGTACCGCTCACTTTTCGAAATTGTCCTATATCTTGATGATGTTCATATTCCAATTATGATCAAAATCGAACCAGAGTAACGACTTTCATTTTAGTAACAAGCTCAGCCATTTAGATGCAAGATCACCTAATTAAAATGCATGGGTCTTGCTCTTTGTGGACATTATCCAAAAGATTGATGATAAAAGCGTATATTCCTAGTTTTATCAAAATCAGTTCAGAAATATCGCTTTCAGAGTCGCAACAAGGACGGCCAACCGGATCCAAGATCTCAACATTAATATGCGTGCATCTCGCTCATTATCAAACTCGTCGAAAATCTTAATGGTATAAGCACATACTCAATGCTTGAACAGTATCATATCAGAAATCTGGCCTTCAAGGTTGTAACAAGGTTAGCCAACCTAATGGAAGTTTACCTCATTACTATATGTGCCTCTCGCTCATTATTGAACCTATCCAAGATCTGGATGATATAAGCCCTTATTTCAAGTTTGAAATTGGATCACAAATATGGCTTTTAGGTGGGTAAAAAGTTTAGTCATCCGACGCATCACCTCATTAATAGCGGTAATCTCGCTCATTACTGAACTCATCTGAGATCTTGAGAACTTAATGATATAAACATATATTCCAAGTTTTATATAACTCATATCAGAAATACGGCCTCCAGAGTGCTAACATGTTCAGTCAATCGTATGTAAGATCACCTTATTAGTATGCGGTTATCTTGCTCCTTGTCCAACGCGTCAGAGATTTTAATGATGTAAACATATATTCCAAGTTTGATCAAAATCAAATCAGAAATACAGTCTACCCTCCGGAGTGGTACACGAAGGTTAGCCAATTAGATGCAAGATCACCTAATTAATATGTTTGCATCTCGCTCACTATTAAGCTCTCTTGAGATCTTGATGACATACAAAATATTACAAGTTTGAATTAAATCGGATCAGTAATATATGGACTCCATTTGTTGACCGACAATGGACGATGCACAACTGAAGGGGGCCGTATCATAAACTCACTAGGCCTTACGGCCAAGTGAGCTAAATGTGTACAAAATTAAAAACATTGATGTAATGGACTGCTAACTTAATCAGATCATGTATATGTGGATACAAACACGCTAAGAAAGTTTAACTTGTCTACGTTCAGAGGTTTTTGCACAGTTCTGCTAACAAGCTTCTAGGGTTAAATAGGCAAGACCAAATAAAGAAAGTTGCAAGCCCGGGGGGGGGGGGGGTATAATTAAAACTATTACATTAACCCAATACTACTTTACTAAATTAATTATCTCTATTGCAATAATCAAAATATGAAAGGATTTGAGAAATAGTGATGTACTTTTTGATTTAAATTTAATTTACTAAACCCCCACAATTGCAGTCAAAACTATATGAATAATAAAACTTTTTTGTTCTTCATTTTGATACAGATTAATAATGACAGAAAGAAATAGATGGGTTATGAGTGGAATGATTCAAAATAAGTAACGTTGAAGGTAGGTGATTTTCATTGCCTCAACATTCTAATGCTGTGTCACCAGCTACAAAAAAGATAATATAAATAAAGTCAAAACATTGAATTAGAGGCAGATAATGCAAATTACAATATAAAATATTTTTTGTGTGTAAATCTTAGTTAACAAGAGACCGAAGTGGGCCTGATAGTGTTTATCTGACTAACATAAATAAAGAGATGTCCTCGCTAAGCAGGCTTATGTAGTAAGAACACAAGGCTATATAACCTATCTTTCGATCTTTATATCATGTCAGTTTTAATTATTTTCATATAGGCCTAATAACAATTCTTCCCAAATACGAATAATTACTATGCATTGATCTTGCTCATACTCGACTCATTAACGATCTTACTAATATAAACAAGTTTACCAACTTTTATCGACATGTGATAATAAATAGTATTTAGTAGGAAAAAGCTCTGTATATCAGATGCAAGATCTAGAACTCTCTTTATGAATTTAAATATGAAAAATAAACATGTTTACCAATTTGTTAAAGTTAAGAGTCTGGTATCACAAATATTTGATTTTAGAAGCAGAAACTGTAGTACAGAAAACTCTCAAAATCACCTCATTATGTACAGATCTCACTTATGTGATGCTATTTATTTCGTGGCATCCAGATGATGAGTACGAGCTACTGATTCCACAGCTGTCAACAAATGGCGAAGGAACAACTTCGCATGGTCCTCTCCTAGCACCTCAATCCCTAAAGAACATCCCTACCCCGCAGACCAGTTATTCCAGAGCCTTTGGCCCCTCACAATGAGTAAACATGTCATTATGTCATCACATATTCTGTAAATATTAATCTTGGTCTGAGTTTATACTGATTCAAATAGTTGTAGGCAGAATTGGGATACTTAATGAGGATTATCTTAGCCATAGTATTTTCTCCATAACTGTAGAGTTCTCTAAAAAGCATGTGATTTTTTAGTCAAATGGTTTTGATAACCGAACCTCTGGCATCACACCAGTGCAGGCCAACATAAATGGGTGCAGAATCATGTCTTTGATGAATTGGTAGTTTCAGTGTTGAAACTGTCTGGCTTATACTGATGTTCTTATCCCCTTCATTGGTCGAATCTTGGCCTTTTGTAAGAAACAAAAGGCTTCTGCAAAAGAGATAAAGAAATTATTTGAAATTATGAAAATGTTTTGAATCAAATAATAGTAAAATATTACTAATTTAGTAAGATATATATTTACTTGCTTTTAAATTTGCCAAAAATATACATCTAATTTCAGAACAACAATATTTGTTAAGATTAAATTTTCATCAATATTTTATATGCAATTAAAGATATTGGTAAACCAAAATGTTTATTATTGTATACTTTTTAGTTTAATGGTTTGTAAACTTTATAAGTGGCCTCTATATTCTCTGATGGAGAGGCATCAAACCGTAAAGTCATTTATGCCAAAATTCTTTCTGTATTATTTGTTTAACATTTGTTGAGAGGTTTGAAAAAGTCATGTACAGTTTTTTTTTATCTTTAGTGACGACAGCTTTATTAGGTAGTGGTTCAAATATTATTTGTAAAAAAAAAAAAAAAAAATAAAACCCATGAAATGACCTTTATCCAAAACGCATATATTTATGTTGAGCAGTTTGAGAAGTTGTTAATGTTTTTTTTATATTCTCCATATCAATCATGTTGGATGGCTCATCATTTGTTTAAATTGAAGGGTGTTTATGCAAAGATTATCTTTTTTTATTGTTGTTTAAAACTGGTCCAGTGTTGTTTTTTTTTTTGTTTTTTTTGATAAGTTGAAAATAGTTAATGTTGGCTAGCTCCGGATGACAAACAAGCTTGGAAAGCTAATGTTAGTTTTGCTAGAATGACATAAACTTTGCAAACGTTTCATTTCATAAAGGTATATCTACCCAACTTAGCATCATTTATCATCAGATCCCTCCCTTGTCAAGCTACCAAACTGAGATGAACCACTTTTGTCAGATAAAGAGTGGCATTTGCATAATACATTATCATAGTCACTGAAAATTACAATTGTATAAATTAAAAGACCATCTCAAATACAACCTATTTAAGACTTATTTTAGCCACCATATTTTGTCGATCCCACCTTGGCAGAAGCTCTACAGAGCAATTTATTTGTTATCTGTGTGCATGACCGTCCATCGGTCTATCCGCCCACACCTAGATTAAGGTCAGTATTAACGTTTTTATATTAAACTCAACGCTAAAGTTTTTCTTTCTTTCTAGCTACATGAAAGAATCAGGCTTGACAAGAAGAGACCTATTGTTTTTTTGCACAAACGTAGACAATGGCATTACTGAATAGTGGAGCACATGCACATAAACAACAACTTACTCTTATTTCTTACATTTTGTGACAGATGATTTTGTAGTAGACCTGATCTCTGGGAAAATTGAAAAAAAGACATTTTACGAAGACTTTGAAGTATATGTTTTTTATCTTTCAGCTAAATAGAAGCTTTTTGTTGACATGTTATGTACGTGCCAAGTATTCTGAATGGTTTCTATGAATGTTTGTAACACAATCAATTTGTAAATCATAAACAAATTTTAAACATAACTTCATTTGAGAATTATTTTAATTAAACTAGATTTGCATAATGTTGGCTCAAATAATACATCATTTGTTAAAATAAGTTTTACATATCAGTTACAGACGATCCTTGTAGCTGCAGAACATAGCTACATAATATTTTATAATACAATTTGGCCAATATAGACCTAGGTTTGTGTTTTAAAAGTTTTGTATCGTCCATTGCATTGTGGATAGCTATGACCCTTTTCGATTATCTTCATATATTCATGGGGATGTTGATTGTAACCAGAATAGATCCAGACTTATTCACCATATTTTTGGTATGAACATTATCTCATAGACTTTAATGTGCATTTTATAGGTTTAGTCTTGTCAACTCCATTTACAACCGAGTTATGGCCCTTGCGGAGCAAATTCTTGTTTTTAACGTGGAAACCTGGAATGTTGCTTGCAATCAGAATAGTTCAAGAAATATGCAGTAGATTATTTGTTAATATCAGTACCTTTTATACCCACATGTGTTTTTTATTGGTGGATGATCAGTTATTGTATCTGACCTATTTAATATAATTGTTTTATTAGAGAGTGATCTTGTCAATACCAGTGTTGAAGGATTTAAATGAGGTGATATGGAAAGATAAAGGTAATAATTTTGTATTCGAATTTTACAAACAATATTTAATCCAAAACAGTTTTAACTGATAACTTGTCTGAAGATTGCTTTTTAAAAGAATTCACACATATATCATAACATAGCTGATATACAAAATTATACAGGTATAATATGCCAACAAAGACATTTCATGTTAAACAAGCCAGATGATTATGTTGCAATCATGATAACAGACTTTTATTCTCATAGTAAAAGAACAAAAAATAGCGAAAAATGTGATTCTCCGTAGTACGAGATCACAGAGAGAGAGAGAGAGAGAGAGAGAGTCATTTCATTACATCACTAGTTGGTCTCAACATTTGGACATTATACTGTGAATTTTACCAATTTAAATCTTATTGTTTGACTAATCAGAAAGTGCATCTCACGTGTTGGATTGTTTTGAATCAATGATTGTTTTGGGTAACTAATATTGTTTTAAAAGACATGATGATGCTGCTGCTGATGATTGCTATTATTATTATTATTATTATTATTATTATTATTATTATTATCATTATTACTACTATTAACAAACCGTATGATGCAAATTTGTCTCGTCTTTAATAGCTAGAATATACTGCTCTACAATAATTCCATTTGTATTTTAACCTAATGATCCTTTAATATCTTTATAGATATTTTCATCTATATTGGCACAACTAAAGCATATAACTCAGTCATCTATATCTTTTAAATCCACACGAATATTAGTTGTATATAATTCATGATCATCAATACGCTCGGATGTTGTAAGTAAAGTTATTATACATATGGCCTATAGGACAAAAGACCATCCAATATTATTTCCCCCGTGTCCTTTGCTCATCATATTTGTGTTATTATTTCTTAGTTCTTTGTCAAGGAGTACTTTTTAACATTCTAAAGGCTTTAATTACAGCCTTTACCTTTTGATCTAACTCTGTATGTACACGTAAATTATTAATACTTTCATTGTAAGCAACTTGTACACATATTAGCAAGATGTCTTTTATGATAACAGAGAACAAAGTGTGGGGATCTTTGTAATATTAACTGGCACATATTTTGTTACTTTAAAATATGACAATCCTATCCCATCCCACCATGACCATATTTCCCAACTAGCATGCCATTTACCTATAGTTTTTGCAGAAATGTTAAGGAAAGGTCGCAACAATATTTAACTGAAATGTGAATATAAATTATATTCCACATGTATGAATGCTATAAACTGTGAGATATTGTCTAATGATCCATGCACATTAAAACTCATTGAAACTGTAGTTGTATTAGTAGTGTTTTAAACACGTGGTTAAAACCACTGTTTTAAAGCACGTTTCGAATAAATTCCAATTTTTACCTAAAATCTAAACTTTTTATCCTAATTTTCATATTTGTTACCTGATTTTTTTAAAATAAAAATTTGAAAGAAAGCCAGATTTAAATTTTGTATACCCTGATTTGAAACTTTTAATGCCTTGTTTGCATTGTATCTAAAAGTTATCTTTTATAACTACTTAATGACCAGCTTTTTTAGCTCTTTTGATTTCGGTGTCTTTTGTGAAAAAGTTATTGGAATTTGGATTTTTTAGTTTGCATCTTTTTTTAGCAATGTCTTTTTTATTTACTATACCTCTGTCATAAAAATCAAGTTTGTTTTCATTTATATTATTTTTTAATTTACTACATCAACAGCACTCAAATAAGCTTTTAATTATCTATCTTCGTGCACCATAAATTATCTTACATATGGATTACTGGGAATTATTTCATGATATTCATCTATTAAAGTCTCTGCTTCTCAAATATGCTGGTCAAATGGTTCATTTGTGTTAATTTCCTG
This sequence comes from Margaritifera margaritifera, assembly GCA_029931535.1. Taxonomy (NCBI): domain Eukaryota; kingdom Metazoa; phylum Mollusca; class Bivalvia; order Unionida; family Margaritiferidae; genus Margaritifera; species Margaritifera margaritifera. Next base: position 80,437 of record JAQPZY010000624.1, on the reverse strand, counting down.
CATGTCTTTTTTCTCAGGAATTGTTATATTTTGTCTGTGTTAGCTATTGGATTTTGAGGCTGTACAGTAGTTGCAGTAATATTGCAGTATTATCTTTTTGGTGGATGCCATATATACCTTTTTTTGTCCAACCTAATGATTTAAAAAAATTACTTTTAGCTATTTTACTACTACCTATATAGCCAATTGATAAAATTTTATTTTGTTTTACCCTCCTCAGAAATTTGATTCTTCTCTTTACCCATTTCTTTGTAATACAATGTTGCTTTCTCAATAATAAATTATTTTCATTTACTTCATATTGTGTTTCGTCTATTTCAGTTCTATGTTTGATAATGTTCTGCCTGTTCATCAACCATTAATTTGTTGAGATGTTTGTTATGTTGCTTTCAAATCTCTCGCTTAAGAAATTATCATCAGGTACAGCATCAAAATCTCATTATATTTATGAATACTATCTTTGTCATGAGCAGGATTTTCAAATTCAAATCCACCAGGGTTTGCCATTTTACACTATTTACATGCATGAAAATCATTTTTTAAAAAAGAATTAGGTTTCTCAGTAAATACAATATAAGAGGATCAACTCTGTTTAAATGAAGACGGAAGAGAAGGAGAATGCAAACAGTAATTAAAAATTAGTATAGTTAATGGGACATACAAGGAAATAATAATAGAATAGATTCAAAACAAATTAAGAAAATATATGAAATGTTTTTGTTGCTAGATCAAATATCAAAGTCATTGTCAGATGTATTTAATACAAGAAATTATATATTTGATTTATAAATTTTGCTCCAATTAATAACTTAAATTAATTACATAATGAGTTGAAAGAAGACTACTTAGCAACAAACTGTTTTATACACTTTTCTGGGATTTTATCTTTCAGGATTGGATTACCATGTTCAGCATTAAGTGCAAGCTATATAACTTTTAAACACATTACTTTTAAAAGCAAAGAGATGAAAACCATGACGTAATTCATTTACAACAATTTTTTATGAACATTAATGTCAGATATTTCCAAATCGATAATAAAACGTTACTTGACGTCGGCTACTATTTATATGAAAGAAATAGCTTGAAAAATAGTAACTTTTTAGGAATACTGTAATTTCTTTCCAAATTAAATGGAAGGTGGCGAAAGTAAAACTTAAGGAAAGTGTAAGGTTTCTAAAAAAAAGCAGAGAAGGTAACGTGAAAATAACTTGAATAAATCTTGAGGAAAACTGTAATTCTGCAAAATAAATAGAAGGTAGTGTAAGCAAAGCTGAGGAAAATTCTAAAGTTCTTAAGTTGCCAGAAAAGCTAACTTCACAATATATAAAAGATCCGTGTAGAGGTGAACGTAGAAAACAACTTGGAAAACGCTCACAATTTTTTTTAAAAAAAGCCAAAAAAAAAAGGAAAATTGAAAAAGAGCAAAGATTTTTGACTGAGAGAACTGACGTTAGCAAAACCTACTTAACATGAAAGGAAAAGATCAAACAACATTTATTACTTGATAGATGGTATAGATTTTGCAATAGAAATAGTTGTTTTATATTCAAAGCGAAGTATTTTTACAAATACAATACCTAAGTAAAAAGAATGATGGACGGAGGATCATAACGTCAGTTTTATAGATAAAGTAAATTTAGTTCTAGACAATTTATAGTCGATCAAGGGTACCAAAGTCTAAAGATTAAAGATAAAGACAAACAATTCATCAAATTTTCATTAATAAATGGAAAGCAACCGAACAAAAGACATAATTAACACTACTTACCATGCATCATTAAATTTAAATCTTACAACAAGTTACAGTATGCTTTTGAAGAGGATATTTACTGTTGAAATAGAATCTCCAGCTAACTTGGGTACTTAAGAAGTAATACAATGTGTTACTCCTATTTCTTTGAGTCGATATACCATTGGCTATAAAACAGCACAAGGGATCCTACCAGATAAAATAAATAAAGAAATAGATGAACTGCATAGTTAATCTATTTAAGTGGTAGAGAAATTATCTAATGACTACGGAATGTATTTTAGATTGACGAAAATGAGTGAAATTAGGTTCATTTAAAGAGAAATAACATTATAGAGATATATGAAAAAGTATAAAACGGCATATACGTTTTTTAAATGAGTAGCGGGTGGTATGTCAAATATTTCTTGTGGAATCGGTATTGTGGCTGCTAGTTTAGAAGTTGCAGGAATAGCTACAGTATTTGTTATACCTCTGGCGTTTAGAGCCTTGTGTACAAATTTACTAGGGTTTGTTGCAAGAACTTTAAAAACAAGCAGGTATATAATATAGATTTAAAACACGATGAAATTGTAGCCTCCTTTATAAGTAAGTTGATTAGAATTGATGAAATGGTGAGTAAATTAAAAAGGGATAATGAAATAGGTCACGATGAATTTAATATGATAGTTACCGAATACAACAACTGGTTGCAAGGACGTACGACAAGTATTTTCGTTACTTAAATGGACTTCTGTCTGTGCCTTACGGCGAAGCCTACTTACGTAACAGCAAAGCCTAGTTACAATAATGTAGAAGGACAGTCTGAGAAAAATATTTTTTTTCCGATCAATTTGATAACAAAGATGGTAAACAATAATATAATCTATTATATAAACGTTTATAATGAAACCAATGCCATATACATACCTGATGGTTTCTATAATCTGGAGATGTCCATAAAAAGTAAAAGAAGGAACATATACTAATAGCAACAATGACGAAATCATAAATATTGAATATCAGAAACATGATAATATTGTTTGAATAGCTCTGAGCAATAATTACAGTGTAGATAACAAACTACAACTATACATTACTAGGATTTAATAGTCAGAGAGAAACATCTACCGAATCAGGTATAGTTAGTGGATTTTTGAAGCATAAAAAAACACACACACAGATATATATATATATATATATATATATATATATATATATTCCTTTATCAATTAAACAATACAAAAAATTACTGTCACGGTTCGTACTCTACTCTTTTAGAGTCCCTACCTATTACAAATGACGTAAACTTGAACAAAAGCCGTAATACAAATTTAGCAGATTCGATGGATCAATCTGTTGCAGTTTCTAAAGTGTTTGTACAAAATCATGTTCATGTTCAAAAACATGATTCTTTGGAGGATAATAATTTGAAAGATATAAAGACATGGAGAGAACACGTTAATAATAAAATAACAGCTTTGAATTAGTGTATCACAGAAAAATCTACTAAATCCTTAAAACTGCAAAACAAATAAATGATAAAAAGAAGAAGAATTCAGACGAACATTGAGTATTTACCAAAAAGTTAAACTATAACAAGTGCTTTACAAGCTTCACAGTTAGAGCGGAATCATGCATACAGAAATTATTACAACCAAATGAAGAAAATATATATGCCGAAATATAAGCTTTAAATAGTAACGTGGAGGAAATAAAGAAGTCAATAGAAAATTACATTACATTACAATCACAGCTTCAACAGTTGCAGCAAGAATTAAACGATGAGAAGAAAAATAATGACGAAGATATCAAAAAGTTAGTTAATGGCTTTAAAGATGTTGTAAAGAAGTTGGAAGCCTGGTTGACAGCTGTCAATAATAGTCTTTCAGAACTACAGGAAAAGAATGACCATGCATAAGTCAATAGAAGGATAGTGAACTTATAGAACAAAGTTTAAAAGAGGGAAGTACGATTGGACCTATGAAGACAATGTACGATTTATCAGTCTCTGGTTTAAGTGTTAATATAAAGCTTTTAAAGCAACAGAATTTAGGAACTCTCAGAAATAAACAATCTGCTACAGTGAAAAATGTAGTAGCTCAAAATGAAACATTTAGCAGAATGCAAAAAGATATTGCAAATAAGATAAAAATGTGAAACAATTAGAAAAAGACCTTAATGATGCAGGTAAAAAGATTACATAAACAGACGAAATTAATAATGACTTAGAGAAAAAGATAACAGAGATAACGGGCAAAATTAAAAAGAAGTTAATAATGACGTAGTTACAAAGATAAAAAAAGAGACACAATTAAAAGCGAAATTAATGATGAAGCATATAGAAAGATTTTAGCATTAAGTAAAAGAATTGATCCAGTTAAATCAGAAATAGAAACATCATTAATTGAATGAAATAGAGAGTTGGAGAAAACACTTTTTCAATTAAAAGGTTGGTCAATTATACTAAAAGATTAAAGAAACTGTAAGAAGAATAGAATATGAAAGAGAACAAACAAACAATTCATCAAAAGCAAATTATTTTGAATAAAACAGTTCAGCTAGAGCAGTTGGAGATAATATTATTTATTCTATGACGTTCCATTTTGAAATTGAATACATCATACAAATTTATTATCATTAAATAGATGGTAGCAGCAGCAGTAATAATCGGAGGAAAAATTCCTAATGGTTAAGGATTCAAAGAAAGTAATTATTTGCTCAATTTATGTAATCCTATTATAGATGATGAAGAGATAATAAGATATGACATTAGAGGAAACACAGAAAAAACTAATGAGTTCAATGAAAACAGAGCAAAGTCACTTGATTACTTCAATGAAAGATTAAGATAACAAGGTTTTGATACTTAGTATTTAAATAATTTAGATGAAGCGTTTCCTCTATATTCCTCTACTCATCCCGATGCTGATATCACTTTAGTATCACTTAGATAAAATAGGCAACATTCACTTAGTGATTTTTACCAACCTTCTGATAAACAAATAACTTATGAGCATATATTGAATGTAGTTATAATGGACGCTAGTCATTTTGTGGGCTATCAAAAATGTTGAACTTAAACATGCATAACTCAGTGTAACCAAATAAGTAGTAAGGATGGTAAAATACGAAGAAAAAAAAAAAAGAACTAAGAAACAGAGGGCAAAAACACCACAGGGTGTTAATCATCTTAATCTACCACATCATTGAAGTACGTCCCAAGCAATATAAAACCTGAACAACATTTACAAATTACAATACCTGAGCTGGGAACAAATGTTTTATTTGTACATGTTAGTTTCTTCGTATCGTTCGATGTAAAGGTTAAAGGAGATGCAAATAGTTATGTTGTAAACAATCTTGGAAGAATTTTAGTTAAAAATATATGCATTTAAGGCTCTTTTTAACAGCATAATTGTATACACATGCGTACTTTTTCTCCTATGTCAGATTAAAAGCATATAACTTGCTACTAAGGCAACATAATTATTGTATTGGTACACCATTCATCTCATCTTTGAACAATACAATAACTTTCTTGTTAGTTAATCACATTCCATATATATTACCTTTTTTGTAATCGCTTGTGTCGTAAAACACATTATTTTGTTTCATGTCATTACAAAAGTTGTCTGTTTCAATATTAATGCACAGGTAATCTATATCGGTCAATAAACGTTTCATTTTGTCACATACTGGTTCTTTAGCGTGCTTTAACAAAAGTCATACATAAGCAATTTACTTACTTCCAGCATAGTAAAGCCGCCGTAAATTGGTTTGACTAACTGAATTTTCTTTTTCTTTAAACTAATTAATCCCATATATTCTTATATTATTGTTCTTCTTGTACATAAAACATCCTTTTGAAGTTTAAAATATTTCTTTTTGTCAGTACTTATTTTAACATTCGTTCTTTTTCTTAAGCTTTCCATCTGTTTTCCAAATCAAGAATTATTGATTAACTTAAACATAAAATCTTTTCCTAAGTTATTGGTCACTTTTCAGCTAAAACATTTATTCTGTTTATGCATGATTTTAGACATGGTTCGTGATCAAATATAACTGCTATATCTAACTAAACAGACAACTTTAAATTACGACGGTGAATAGCATAATTATCTTCTTTTGTTTTTTAACGTAATAATAATTAAACTACTGAATTTTTGGTCCCCTTGTTATCTTCGCATCAATTTCTACTGTAGAGGAGATAAATCATTCTTACTAGGAATACATTTTTATGGTGCCAATGATAATCTTTAAAATAGTTGTGGAAAAAATGCGTTGGTGCTTTTAAATCTACCTCTAAAATTTTGCCAGTTTTCCACCCATCTTTCCAAGATGTTATTTGTTTTTTCTCCATTCTTTTTGTTACTTCCTCGTATGCCTAATTTAAATTTCTAACAGGCATTGGCGGGCACAAGGTTCAGTCATACATATAATTGAATCTAAGTGCATAATATCTGATCCTAACCATGATGTATTTTGTTCTCGATTATTTCTTGTTTAGTTATCGTTAGGTTCGTTGTAATTCTCGTGATTTTCTTTAGCATATATATTAGATATCATATTTATTTCTCCTCTGATTCCAGATTCCATCATTAAAATATATTATAATCTGTTAGCAATTATAATTCTACCTTACGTACTTATATTTATACTAGTATCTTGAGCTAATCCTGGTGCAGTAAAATAATATGATGGGTCAAGTTTGTAATTATTAATACACACATATCAGAATTCTTCAAAAATATCACATAACATTAACGTATCTTTCTTTACTTAGTAGTCGTGAAGATGACCAATATAATTTAATTTTAAATGTTTCATAACATCTGTTATATAATGGTAATCCTGTTATCTAATCCGTGATCCGGTGAGGTTTGAATACAATTTTTCGATTGATGGTAGTTAAGTTTCATGACGTCATTCAAATGAATTAATGTATTCGTATGTATAAATATCTTTTTCTACAAAAAGTGGGTTTCCTTTTGACAAATGTTTTAATAATTTCTGTGAATTTAGATTTTTAGTAAGTTGCTTTAGTGGTTGACCAATACACCGATAACTGTATAAAATCCTATTGTTCTTTTTACAAAAACTTCTTTGGGGCTTTGGCTCCCTTTTACAAATCAATCAACTATAACATTCTTATTAAACGAAATATATGTTGCATTATTGTTTGGTATTATTTGATATTATTGATACTTCTTGATCTGGATCATTGCTTACAAATCTTTGATATTCAGATGATAATCGTATCCAGATAAATTATTAATAAATAGTGGAATATAGTTTGGAGATTTATAATTTACATTAGACTTTAGATGTGCAGGATGCCTGTATTTTCCAGTTAAATGATCATGATCTCTTACTTTGTAGTTTGTAGTGGTCTCTTCGTCTGCACCTAAGAAGGTTGTTCTGCCATCATGTGAGTAATTACTAATCCTCTTTTCACTGATATGATATATATTGATGAAATTATATGTCTTTTTATCTTTATTAGTAGATATCATTTTAGCATTGCCAGTTGGTCATAGTTCTTAATGAACAGTCTTTGAACTTATTTCAAATAATCATAAAATATAATTATGCAGTCTTTTCCTATATATAGTATGAATTCATAGTCCTTATGAGTTGAATTTGGGTAAAGGCCAAAATACTGCTGGTATGTGCTTTGCTGTTTTTATTGCCCATGACGCATGTTTATTTGAGTCATCGTTTATAGTACTGTTTAGCAGTTGATTTGCAGCCTCTGGCGTTACTGATGTTATATCTTTATTTTATTGTCCATGACGCATGTTTATACGTGTCCTCATCTATAGCACGTATTAGCTCAATAATACTTTTAAAATCACAAGATAGAATAAAAGGAACCTTTAGCTGATTTGGGCAGTTTTTAAATTTAACGACATAATATTCTTCTGGCATTATGTCTATTGTGTTAGATATATGGTTGCATCATCTCTTGTGTCCTTGTAATTTTATTTCAGAATAGAAAAAAATTACAGCATTTCTTACAGATGTTTTTTTTTCTTTCGTGTTTATTAACTTGAGTTGATACTAATGTTAATAAACCCTTTATTCCACAAGAATGATAATTATCTTGGTCTGGGGTTTTTAATATTAAATAGTATAGGCATATCTATGTGACCGTCGCTTTTTATGTATGTTGTTCTAACTAGTCATATAAGTTTGTTTGCTGTTTCGTAGACACTGACAGATATATTAAATTCATTTTCAATTGGTTTTATATCTGAAAAATTTATTGGGAATTTATTAAACCAATGTTTACATTTACCAAGGTAATATGTGTGTGGTCTATACGGATGATTCCTATGTGGTTTGATAATACATTTTAATATGTATATATATATATATATATATATAACATTTATTGTCACGATTTTGTACATTAAGACAGTGTTTGTTTTATCCAATCTGGTAAATCTATATATGAAACTTCTAATCTTGGTATACATTTATCAATATGTAGGGTCAAAAATGTATTTTTTTGCAAATCTATCTTCATTTGAAAGTTTATTTTAGTCTTTTAATTTATATACTACATGGTGTTCTAAAATTACTTCTCTTTTCTATCAAATTGGGAAGGTAGCCTTTGGCAAAAATCGATATATATATATATATATATATATATATATATATATATATATATATATATATATATATATATATATATATATGTATTTAAGAGTCTGACTTTCTCACCTGTCTTATATTTGCGTGCTCCATAGGTATCGATTTAAAATAATCAAGAGTAAATCAATATTTGTCAACTATTGATTGTTTTACCAGCTTCAAATATGGACATTTCTATAGATCTTTGATATGACCTATTATATCCATCAATAACGTTTGGTAATATATCTACACATTTTCGGGTTTAATTTTCAGTAAAATACTTCCGCAAGCTAGTCTAAAGAGTTTAATTAAACCTTTATACAACAGATTATGCTTGGTCTAAGTAAGTAGAAAGAAATTCGATATTTTCTTTTTCCAATAATTTCTTAACCTTTCAGTTATAAAATTCCTTTCCTTCATCAAACTATGTTTGTTTTGGTTTCCTCTAATGCAGTATTTACCTTAAAGTGTTGCGTATGTCCTGCTCCTTTAATGATTTTACTTTTTCAGATCAGTCGTAGATTGAGACTACGTCTATCACCGTCAAGATATATCTATAACAATTTTTAAGCTTTGAATGTGCTTGCATATCAACTATACCTGCCTGGATCTGGTCATCTACGTGACTAACATAAACCCATCTATATTTGAATTTTTGTTTTGCCCTGTAATGTGTGAGTAGACTGTTTAATCAGTCAATCTGCAAGTTGTGAATATTTTATCGGTCTTTACTGTTTCTTTGCTATCCTCCTCTTAACCAGTGCACTTTGCCTCCGCAGCTGATTAATATTTTGGAAAGAAACTGAACCTTTAGGATCTTAGCATAGATTCCTTAAATACTTGAATTGTGCATTAAACATTGTCGTCATTTATTTAAAGAATTAATGATAGGTATTTAGTATTAATGATTAAAGTGTTATGACTTTATGTATATTCCTTTCAGCCTATAATGTCTCATTGTGGTGATATTATATAGATTAAGTGTACAAGTCTTTTTTATAAAAAACAAAATTTCAAAATGCTCACCTTAGTACCTAAAGCCTCTCTCCTGTGGATTGTACATAGGAAATATACCACTTCCACAAACATAGGCCGCATTTCCTTTGCAGATTATGTTTGTGTTGCTAGTTTCACGCGGCTCTTTAAGCAAATAATAAATGGGACCACCACATTTCCAGTGCCTTTCTGACTGACCTGGACTGCTTTATTTGTGTATACATGGTGGCTCAATAAACCATTGCTTTGTTTGTTTGTGTTACATGGCTCCCACTTAAAGTACTTTATACAAGGCCAGCACCATCCCAGCGCCTTTCTGGCTGACCTTTTCTGCTTCGGAATAATGTAGCTTTATACAGCTTACCTTCAGGACGCGGTTCGAGTTATTAATATGGTTTTGTTGGGAGAGATAATTTCACTATATCAAGGGTGACAACTTTCTGTGTCACTGTTTCCAAGATAGACAAGTGTTATGTAACTTAGACTGTTTTCTGAATAAAATAATAAGATAGTTTGCTGGTTGGACTGCTATGGCCTGTCTTTTTCTAAACCAGATTTTAAGTGCCTTGTTTGTACTTCCAGAATTTAAAAATAATAAAATAGGAAATATAAAGAAGGTGTAGTCGTCTCGGCTGGCTTTTTACCCTAGGTTTTTTGGTTTGAACAATGAAATAAATTAGGTTCAGGTAAGGATATTTGAAATTAGAAGTCACGAAGACTGGAGAGTAGAAGTGGGGGTTTTCATAACCTTTTAGGGTTAGTGACCCAGGGATTTCGGTAAAATCTGAGTGATCGGTGTAGGATTTTGAGTAAAAGTTCTGATGACCAGTGGCCTAGTGTTTTAATTAACTTTTCTTTAAAAAAAAGTATTAAAAATTTTTTTCCATAAACACTCAAAATTGTAGTAAAGTAGTTCTAATTTAAACACTGAAGGTTATGCATTTGGGTGAAAATGCAGGTTTTAATAAGTCAGTTCATAATTTGGGAAATAATATTACAAATTTAAGTTTTTAGGATAACAGGTATAATTTTTATTAAGAAAGTACTTTAAAACAGTGTTTTTAGCCCATTTGTCCAAAATCGACCAAAAAAGTAAAAATTGGGGAACAAAATGAGATAACTTGTCTACGGTTTTGGTTTCCAATGCTGCTCATACATGAAATTTATATCCAGTGGAGAATACATACAAGATATTGGATTCTGGAAACAAATAATATATACTGCTAGCTTTGAGTACTCAGTTGTTAGCATTCTAGTTTATTCAACATCGCAGGGAAATATGTATGTGAAATTCAATAATCCAGTATATGATAATAAATAAAAGTAGTCCAGCACCTAATTGTAGTAAGATTATAACGATATTCCATCAAACTAAATTTTTAAATATATTGTATATGATTCTTATAAATATCCATGAAAGTTTTGATTTCCAAATAAAACCTAATCTAATTATGGGAAGTTTTGAAATTGAAATAAAACAACATAAAAAACCATTGAATATGCTATGCTAAGCAATTTTTACCGTATCCGACAACAAATCATTACCGTTTCACCTCTACTTCCCAAATGTATTTACTGTATTTATTAATTTCTTTTTCTAGCATCTTGCAATTACTGTTTATTCGATTCTTGTCTTTAAATATTATATTAGCACTTTTCAGATATATGTAATGGGTTATGTATATCAATCCACCTATTCACCAGTCTGTTCACCAGTCAGTGAAGCCTACGTCGATGCATCCATCTTTCAATGCTTTCCTTTAAACATGAATTTGATCTTCCTTGATTAAGGGAGGAACTTCATGTATAGTGTAATGTTTTTTTTTAAAATAATGAGTCGATTACAAATAGAGTTTCAGATCATGGATGTAGACTCCAAGAGACAGGGGCTGGGATTGATGGTCACATTTTTATAGGCCATAGTAACCTAATTTACAACTGAGGGAGGGTAATAATATTTGGCATAATGTTCATGATGATGAGAAGAATACCAGAAACGTTTCAAGTCTTGAATGCAGACGTGGGAGGGGATTAATGCTTGGGTTTTGTTACAAAAATAAAATGCAGATCTTTGCGAATGCTTTCATTTTTATATTTGTAATTTGACAAACATATTTACTTACAGATATGGTAAAATCATTACATCATTGTTACATCTTTAGATCAGTTCATTATAGTGCAACCCTGATAAGACATTTATGCTTTGGACAGCTCATTTCACAATTATTTGACTTTAATTCTTTTTTTTAAGGTACCAGTTTATGTGGATTTTGTTTCTGCGCAAAAAACAAATATAAAGACTCAATGAATGAATGCCCTTCTGTGGAGACAAAAGGATCATCTCCCCAATTCACTCCGTGGGATCAAAAGGACAACTTCCCCAATCCATTAATTTAAGTACTACTGCAAATGTTATTTTCCAGAAAACCACAATTCATTTTATACGCATGAAAATAAACTATTTCACATTAAAGCAATCAACAGCAACCTAATTTTATTTTTGAGTATATACGCCCAATCTTCGGGCAAAAATATTATCTCAGTATAGCCACATAAGCTATGCAGGAATATGAAATTCAGTTTGTACATTAAATTTTGATTTGTAAAAGTGGGCACACGATACAAACATTTTCACTGAACAAACCTGAAAACTATATTTGTATGGAAATACTATATAGTTAGGATGAACCAATAAAACTTACGAAAGAAATGAACAAATGTTGAAGTATCAAACACTTATCTCCTTTTATTTTATCTTCAAAGCAGAATGGGGATTTATGCTTATAATGTATCTAGAAAAGAAATTGTAACAGTAGGAATAGATCTGACACTGTTTGGAAAATGGAAAATTAAAACATTATGTATTTCAGATTGTTTATAATGTGAATTCTAAAGTAGATACATTATGATTAAAGCACTTTCATCATCAGTTCACAGTTTTCATTAGATTGATACATGTCATGGTCATCATTTGAAGATGCGCATATTTAAAATGATATTATTACCAGTTTGGAGTAATAACGCATGGAAACTTGCAATTGCACGCAATCAAAGTCACCCAATTTACATATTGTGCATTTAAGTTACACAGATACATTTTATATGCATATTCATTAAAATTTGATTGCATTGATATAATTTGTTACTGGACTGAAAGCAATGAAACCTTAGTGTATTCTGACACACATATGAAACATTTGACACGTGCATTATGTGTCTTGTATTTGAGAAATACAAATTATGGTCTTCAATAAACGACATTATTTTTTTCATTAAATGTTCAAAAGACATTTTGCTATAGTGACGATGAAAAGAAGAAAAATAAGATACAGTGATACCATTTATTAAACATCTAACACGTGTATTATGAGGTTTGTATTTGAAGAATATAAAGTTTGATCGTCAGTAAACCACGTTATTGTTTTTATTTAATCTTCAGAAACATGTGTTTCTATAGTGACAATGAAAAAAAAAAAGAAACGAGAAACAGTAATAAAATTAATTTATAGACTTAATAATTCATATTAAAAACAAAATATTTTCTCATAATTATATCGATCAGAAATCAGCATTATTGAAATGTGATTTCAGTCTTTTTGATGTATTCAGTGATAGAGAACTTACTCTCAATATATTCTATTTTCTGCTGGCGAGACATTATTCATGTTGTTCTTGTACAATATTTCAAAATGGTTGGGACAATTTTTGAAGCACTGAAATATTTAGACTTGTCCCGCATGCAATGGCAAAAGTTCAGACTGATAAAACTGTAAAATTTTTATGATACTATTCAAGTGTGGGCGTTTATTACGTTCAATACATTCTTTTATTTAGTTGTGAAATATGATATTGGCCTATGTATTTCACAGCCCGGCAAAACAATGTCTTGAGTGAAACAAATGCCCTAGTTGTTTTATTACTTTCATAATATGATTTAAACTATGCCCACACAAGTACAACACGGTGGTTTACGGAAATAAAATCACTCTGAGGAAACCAATACGTTGTAGTGCTGTTGAGTGCGTTGACTTGCTCAGCTAATTAGAATTCAAAATAATTTCAGTGAAAGTAATGACTGATATGGTGATCTGACCTTTAAGCAGTTCACACTGAATAAGATTAACAACATAGCATTTACTTCCAGGAAATAAGACAGCTCTTTACGTCTGGCATTCAGCTAATGAAGGCCAATGTAAGGTCAATCTAACAGGTGAAGATAGAAGAAATGGGAGCAGTGGAACCAAATGAAAATATAGGATTTCCAAGTTAAAAGCTACATGTTCTATCAGAGTACATGTATGTTAAATCTCTGGATGTTCTACACGATGTGTGTCTTGTACATGACTATTTACGTGAATCATGTCATAAAAAGGAGAGTAGATAAATGATCAAAACTAAACAGCCCCCCCCCCCAAAAAAAAAAATACGAATGAGTAAATTAGATAATAATTGTATCTACAAAAACTGTGTAATTTAGATACTTCTTGATTTTGAATAAATGTGATACAAAATCTATTCACATGATCAATGGCCAATTGGATGATCTCATATCTTGCTAGTATGAGTGCAGACGGTTTCCCCTTGGGGTCTTTCACGCAGTTCCGGTCATGGCAAAAATGAAATACAAGAGATATCCTTTGTGTTGAGCTCAAGTTTTATTTACCTAGAAAGTAAAATACTTTAAAATTTAGATTAATCTAATTAAAAGGTTTAACATTAAGCTAATCTATGGTGTGGACAGACAGATGGGTGGACACAAAAGTAATAGCTGTGTCAAGGTTCTTCCATATAAGACTAAAAAATAAGTGTGTTAAATATATCACTTTCCACGGTTTATTCACTGTATTTGTAACAAATTCATTATAAACTCATATTCAATATATTTCAATGTAATACAAATCAAAGTTGCAAAATATGTGCATATTGGGTTAGATGTGTATAATCTACAACAAAATTGAGATACTTCGATCTATTTGATAGTGTTTGTGCAAAAGTACCAAACCCAAAAGGAATCATGCAATAGAGCTACTGACCACTAATCATGCAATTAGTTTGCAATGACAAGCTGGCGTGATTTAAAAGAATTTTTTGAGTTTTAACATAATAAATATGTAACCATAATTGTTTGCGAATCATTTATATTTTTATCATGAAGAGACATTTATGAGTGATTCAGATGAAAATGGTGTTACTACATTATTTCTTTCACATATGCATTTTTATCAGATGACCCAATGCTATGTGATATGCATTAAAATTAATATCCACAAAGCAGAATAACATCCATTAAAATTGTATTGGTTTGTCACAAGTTAACATTTATGCCATACATTTAAAGTGTGTTAGTGCATGTGAGACTTTATCTATACCATCTGATATTATGATCTTTGCAGTAAATGACTTGCAAAAATGATATTCATTATCACTGTTACAAGAAGTTTGTTAATTTCTTGGCAATCAAATAATTCGAAAGAGTTTAAGCCGATTTATTATATTTTTGTCGTGATTTTAGATTCTAAATCATCGTGATTTTTTTATGTTGTTATCATGATTGATTAGACCCATATTCTTAATTATTTCTGCTTACTTATTGTATTGGAAGTTATGACAATAGTTTGAATTTGCTTGATGGACTGATTTATTTGGATCCGCCTATAAGAATACCCACATAAAACTATGTTTAAACGTATCCACACTATCAACATGTGCACATAGCCTCATGTATAAACATTCTCACATTACATAGCTGATGGTCACATATACACACATGTCCACACAAGCAATGCCCTGATAGTATCACGCATAATATGTGTATATGTCCATATAAGTACTTGATGGCCTGATATATATATATATATATATATATATATATATATATATGTGTGTGTGTGTGTGTGTGTCTATCAGTCCGCATGCACTCAAACATGGGCTTATGTGGAGGCAGACCGAAATATATCACCCATCAAGTATATGTGTGGATATATGATGTTATTGGAACGTTGCTTGTGTGGGTATGATGTATATTACCATTATATATCATAAATATACATGCTTGTGTGCATCAGTTTGGGGAAAGATACCCTCAGGGAAACTGGCTATATGCATTTAGTGTCTACAAATTCTTCAAGAAACTGATCATAAAACAGTGGCATGATTCCCTAAGGGAACTGGCTATATACATATAAAATTTATATACATATAAATTTGTGTTTGAACATACATTGTCCACTTAACATTTCTTTATCCCGTAAAGAACTAGCTCTATATCAGAAAGAGGTCAGATTCCTTCAGGGAACTGGCCATATAGTAACAGTCTAAAGGTTTCCTTAGGGAATTGGTTCTATATCAGTAACAAGCAAGATGGTTCCCCAAGTGCATTGAGTTGCTTCAGGAAGAGGCATGATTTCCTCAGATAACTGGAAGGATGAGTCACTATGGGAAATGCCGATAGCAGTAGGACGCACAATTCCTCCAGAGAACTGGCTAAAGTGGAAAGATTTCCCGAGCGGACTAGACCTAGATCGGAATGAGATATTATTACCTTTGAGAACTGGTTATATATAACTATCACATGGCAAGATTCCTTTAGGAAACTGGCTATATACATGTAAGTGTCTAAACATTCCATCAGAGAACTGTCATACAAAGCACTTGCAAGATTCCATGATTCCATGATGAAACTGGCTATATACTTATAACAGTGGACAAGATTCCCCCAAGGAACTAGCTCTATATCAGAAAGACGGGATGCAGGAACTATGTTACAGGCGGATGTAAAGCGTGTGGAGCTTAAGAACGGATATGACGTATTTTTAAACGGTTCCCTGAAGTAATCCTATGGCGAACGAATTACCTTTCTGCCTTTTGTCCGCACACATCAATGTACGTTTTATATACGTATCTGTATTTCTCTTGAGTTCAGGTCGGCTAGGGTCCTTTCGGCGATATGTACAGAATATTTCCAGATCATATCATATTTTTGACAACTTGTACATCCTCGTGGAATAACACAACCCTATCTCCCTTAGTCATTTCACAATTCGTCGCTATATTGGGCGACAACTTGGAATAAACCTTTTCTCGTGTAATTGCACGCAACAACATGTAATTCCAAATTGTTGCGCTCTTTCTCGAGAAATTGCATGGTAGAGATTGTCATCGGTGTACAGACTTAATTTATGCCTCGCACGATATAAACTTATAACATTATATGCATGACAATGTTGATATTTGTCCAGTTTTCTTTTTTGTTGTTTTTTTTTTTTTTTTTTGGGGGGGGAGGGTAGCAGTTATACATTGTTTGTCCTTTTTGGAAGGCAAAATTTGGTCTGTTACACAATGTCAACATCTTCAGCGTGTTTTAAATTGTTGCATGATGACTGGATACAATTTGGGGAAATGCAGACCTATAAAAATATTTTGAACGTATGAGATGGGTGTAGATACTCTTATTATCGACCTGTGGAGCAATATTTCATATCTATGAAGCCTATTCCGAGTTGTTGCGTGATGCATGCATTCCATTTTTAGCAATTGCGGCATTAAAGGAATATTTGGAAGATATTACAGGTATGAAGTGACTGTTATTTTTGCCCCGTGGATCCATATTTCACATTAATGAAGTTGTTGCATTACACCTGCATGCCATCTTTCGGAATTTTATTGATATTAATATATGTTTATTTCATGAAGTAGGGTGTTGGTTTTTAAAAATAAGGTGTTTTGTGACTTTTCTAGAAATCATACCGTCTAAAAAATTATCGTGGATAGTACAGTTTATTTTTGTCTCATGGGTTAGGGTGTTAATTTTTGAAAATGAAAAAAGGCTGTTTGTGGATTTGTCGTATTGGTTTAGTTAATACGTATTAAGGTGTTGTTTTTTATATACAGAAAGTTATTTTTAAAAAATTGCCAGTAACCTTGGGCTTATGATTGTTATTAATTTATTTTGCTTCATCTGGGGAGAGGGTAGGGCATTGGGTTTTGAAAAACGAAATAAGGCTGTGTCTTTGTATGTTGTAGTGGCTTGGCAAATATAGACAATATACTACTTATGTGTTGTGGTATGGTTATGACGTGATTTGTTGGATAGTCCATAAAGAGTGAGCATTACCTATCCCTATTTTCCCTCTCTGTTTGGTTTATAAAGGGTGAGCGTTGGATAGTGAAGGTGGGTGTGCATGGTCAATAAGTGATACTCTTCATGACTCTACCTTCTACTTTACATCCCCCTCCCCTTACACGCCCGTTTGTAGTTTTATAATTTGTAGGTGTATATGTTGTTGAGTCAGAATAAGTCTTCGTCAGTCAAGATAGGTGTTGACTCATGGAGTTCCATCATGTTAAATCTAAAGAAGGCCCATAAGGTCATCGAATTGATTTACCTATAGACGTTTTTAACATTACATTTTTGATAGAACACAAAGGGCATAGGGCATATTTAATATTACATTCCCATATATTTCCATAGGGTTATACTTAATGTTAAATTCCTATCAATCCTCATAGTGTGCCTATATGATATATGATCCCTCATAAGTACTTACGTGTTAGTAATAGTAATCAAAATGATATACAAAACATTCGTAGTATTTATTTGTCTAAATCAAAATGAATTTTAAACAAATTTATTTCAAAATTTAAATAATAGAGAAGTTGTTATAATTACTGTCTTACTTAACAAGACATTGATAGGAATTCGAGACGCAAATATCAACGTTCATATCATGTTCATATAGAGTAGGAATGGAAGACATTATTTTCATAATTCATACCTGTATCTTACCAATTTATTGGTGTTATTTTCCATTATGTTAAATTATTCATTTAGTATTTTCAATATACTCTTAATAATAATTGTATAAATTTCATAACAATAGTCGTGTATATTAAGTATAAAGTCCACAACTTATAAATAATTTTTCAAGGTCCAATTTCAAAACCCTATTTTACAATTCACATAAAACCAATCAAAATAGAAAAAAGAAAATTACCTTGTAGTTTAATTTATACAGCTTTACCTGAAAATTGGCCCATAAAATTAAAACATCTTCATGTTTTCCATCAAATATATTAAATACACTGATCACATAATTCCGAGTAACATATTTAGTTGTAGTATTATTATCCATATATGTCACTGCAAATTTGTTTGTAATTTTAATCTCCTTTTCAACATTCTTCCTCGTCAACGTATTCACGGAAGTAACCCTCGGGATCCAGTCTATATATATATCGTTTCGCTTGGACTTGCAATTTCTCGCGAAAGAGCGTAACAACACAGGATTCCAAATTGTGCCGTTATTCCAATTTGTCGCCCAACATAGCGACGAACTATGAAATGGCCACATGAGATAGAGTTGTGTTATTCCACGTAGAATTACAAGTTGTCAAAAATAGACGAATTTGATCTGGAAATATTCTGTACATATCGAAGAAAGGACCTTTCAGCCCACTTAACTCAAGAGCCTTGAGAAACACTGGTAAGTGTCTAAAATGTACACTGATGTGTGCGGACAAATGCGTCTGCACCAAATTGCACAATTTAATGAATAGGTGAGATCATCCACCAGCACCTTTCTTCAAAATCAGCACAGGTTTTGGGGGCTGATTTAATGGCCTAATGCTGACTACAACTCGACGTAATCAAGCTATCAATATCGAATTACTATGATATTATATCTCTTCATGAGAAAAACAAATACACGCTGAATGAGAGCAAAATTCATATTTATAGAGAGTCGATGAAGAAAAATATATTTTCACTTGGAATAAGTTATACAGTTTATATTTCAGTTCGTGTGTTGACATATAAAAGGTCGTGGAACCTTACATTAATTATGAATTGAATGGAATGGAATAACTCAGTTGGTAGACCGTCGAACTCGACGACGTTGGGTCGCGAGTTTGAACGTCACTGTTGACAAGCTATTTCGAGTACTATTGAGCAAGGTTTTATTTGTGGCAAAAATGGCTGAAAACGGCTCATGTTACTTTTCAAACCTTGTTCTTCGACGCCTGATGACGATGATAACTATTATTACAATATTCATACAAGCAATGTGGAAACATATTTATGACACAATCACCTGGTAAAGAAACTATGTTCGCAATTTTTAGTGCCGAACTGTATTAGAAATTCAATCTCTACAATGTGGTAAAATACACTTTCTTCATTTTTTTAAAAAATGTTTAAAAAAATATTATAAAAGATAAGTTCTCCGAATTGAAACTATTTGCATGCAAAGTAATAACCATGCAATGATTAACAATTATCAGATACAATGTGCAGAAAGTGAGTGTACAATCCTTAAATGTAAATTTGTAAATGAATTAAACCTTGGAAAATTAATTCAATGTTATTTGTCATTTTATTGCGTCATATTCTTTCACGAGTGCTTTGTTTCTCAGTCAATGTGTTCAACGTGTCAGAATGCACTGTTAATTTTGTCAATAACACAATACTTCCTTAAATTCTTCACAAATGGGGTTGGTGATTCAGCGATAAAACAGATAGTTTGCCTGTCCGTGGGTTATATAGTTCTCATATGCTACGTGCACGTCTTTTTCCTCTGTCATGCGAGTCTATTTCTGCAACAGGACAAATTTCAACAGAGTCTGCAAGACCATTGATTGGGGTTATATAGTTTGGATCTGTTTCATGCAAGTCGGTATCTTCAGTCTGACATATTTTAATAGAGCTCGGAAAATCACTGATTGGGGTTATATAGTTCTCATTTGTTACAGATAGGTCTTTTTTCTCTGCTACATGCGAGTTGGGTTCATCATTCTGACATATTTCAATCGGACGGACAAGGTCACTGATTGGAGTTATATAAGTTTGATCTGTTTCATTCACACTGACCATCTCATTTTGATATAATTCTACAGAAATGGCATAATCGTAGTATCTGTGTTCAGTACTCCTTCCGGCTCCGTGTGAAGTTTCCTCGATTATGTTGTCTTGTATGTAATTATAAACAGAAACGGCAGCCTAAAATGTAAAATACATTGCAATGATTTTCTTATAGTTTGAATTACAGAAGGAAATAGCAAAAAATAGTACTCCGGCGTTGGATAAAGCGTTTTCAGGTTTAATAAAGACAAATTTGCCTGACGAGATAGAAAATCAAACCTTTATTTTGCTCGCTAAAGGTTAACATAAGAATCGCAAACTTATTGTCAAATGAACTGACCACGAGTAAAATATTTGTAATCTGTTAACTTGAAATGCTGCATAATATAATAATATACATATAAAGCAGTTCAATAAACCATTTCTAAAATAAAATGCATCATGATTATGTACGCTTTCTCCAGTACTTTGGTTTAAGGCAAACCTATCTTGGTGCAATCGAGTTTGGAAGATTTTATTCCCTATAATATTAACAGATTTTGAATATGTTTCATTGGTGCTTTGTATTATCAAAATCAAACAATATTTTTTGTTCTCAGGTGGTGACGTACGGACGGATGGATGAACACACTTCATTTATCATATCTCAAGTTTATTAGGATTACTAAATGCCTAAATAGAACAGATATGTTAAGAAAACAAAATGAAAATAACTAATACGTGAATGTGCATAACAGCTAGTGAACATTAACATAATTGTACGTTACGATTGGTTGAGAGATCGTGTTTTCGATAGAGTTTCTTAGAACAAGGAGAGAGCCATGATTATGGCATTTACTGGCACCATTTAAATTCCCATTTACCATCCAAGGAAACACTGTGTGTACACGGCTGTGATGACCTATCCTTGTTCGACAATTCTCCCGTCTTGTTAGATCATTTTACATTTATTACAATTCAACGCCAAAACGAGGCATTTAAAAAGTCAAATAACCTAAGGACGGCGGGTACAGATGATTGTTCATACTCCCGCGCATAAATCTGCTTTATGTTGCTGGACTAAGATTTTGTTGAATAAACTGGATAGATCAACAAATTTAAATATAAAGTTATATTTTTCAGTCTTCATTGATCCCTATACACACAGGAATTATATATAATTCCCATATAACCAAGGTGTACACAGTTGTATAACAATAACGACAACAATAGACGGCCTATAGCAATTTTTGCATGCAACGGAGACTGTTTGGAGCCATCAGTGCAGCGATAAGTGCGAATGATAACACATACAAAGGAAAATATTTGTTTTATTGAAGACAATGAGAATTTTAAAGAATAGATTCGATAATGTTATATAATTTGCAACAATACAACGATTAGAATAGTATTGGTACTGCTTTAAAGTGATAAATTATGAGTTATTATTTGATATTATTGAAGTAATTAAAGTTATTTTAATCTAGAGAGCAACAACGCTGAGTGATCATTTTTATTTTAAATTTCGAAACAACAGACTACACTTTATAGATATAGAAAATATTTTTTTAATTCTTTTGGTACACATAATTTTTATTTTTCTAATAATTGGTCAAATTTATATTCCTATCAATTATTTACCACATCCAGTGTATTATCATATTATATATCTCAGCAATTAAAGCTTCCCTGAAAAAAGTTGGTCCCGTGACATCAACTTTTTGATAATAATTATGTCATGCAAAATCTTCTCTTCAAATAGGACAAAGTTCGCAAACAAATGTATTCGGCAGATCTAATATATCATCCGTTCTTACGTTAGTTTTATGACTTTCAAGTGAAGTGATATACATAATAACTTTGTGATTTTCAATAATTTTCAATAACAAAATTTCAAAGATGTGATCAGATGGGCAGTTGGCGGATACCATGTTCCATCAATTTTCAGGCTTGCCTAAGGTCACAGTAGCTTTGCACTCATGTTATAAACTATATACACTTTAATAATGTTCCTTGTTTGTGATTGTATGTTCTGAAATATAAATTAGATGCTTTAGTAGACAATAAAATGCGAAGAGAGAGAGAGAGAGAGAGAGAGAGAGAGAGAGGGAAAGAGAGAGAGAGAGAGAGAGAGAGAGAGAACCATCGACAAATTTTACCTCATCAACAGTATTGTACAAATCTTCTTGGAGTCCTGATACTAAATTTTCTCGTTGTGAGCTGTTTAGGGCCTGAGATTTTACGCCAGTATTATCATCATTATTAGCAGCTTTGTTGTCTCCCTTTGCTCTTGCAAACATTTTAACAAGTCTGCTCCCTCTAACAGATGGTCTTACACTACATGTCCATGAGCAGTTGTTGTTCAGTGAGTTATCACTGTTTAAACGTTCTCTATATGGCGTCGATGAATGTTCTGGCTCTGTTGAAATAGTTAGGAGTCTGTTATGCATCTCCAAGTTTTCTCGAGAGACTTCACTGCCTGATTGTCCTATAGAACAAACAACCTAGTAAATAACACTCTTTTCGGATGCGCTCGATTCCTAAAGATTGTGTTTGACATATATACTTCTATATTTTACAAGTTTACAAAGCAACATAGAATAAGTGCAAAACTCGTCTGAGTGCTTTTTTATTACCAACGGATCCATACAACAAAGGTACAAACACACAAAAACACCCAATATTGAACACGAAACCTGTGAATATATGATCTTTGCCTTTAAGTATATACACAGAGGACAATACATAACTACCAATTATGCTATCATTTGATCTAACTTATATTATTCACTACATTGTTCTGATACCTTTAACTTAAGGAATGCTATTTCGTTCATATCTAAAAGCAAAGCACAACTTGATCCTGGAAAGAATGTTTTAATAAAAAAATCCCAGTGTATGCTTTAACTTTTTTTATTTTTATTTTCAAGATTTTTCGTCGTAGTTTGCAACATAATGTGTAAAATGCAACGTGAGGACATTGTTTACTTGTTGATTTGTTTGCTTGACTATATGTTTGTATAGTTAGCTGTTTAAAGTCCTGGAAAATATTGCAAATTTTTTTTATTATTTGGCAGTATCATAACCATCAAGGAAACGGATATTTTGATTTCGAATAGTGTCTTCACAGCAGAACATTTTATTCGGAATTGAATATTTATTTCATAGTCTTTATTAGAAAATGCAAGTCTAGAATGGGGTCCTCTTTGAAAATTTCCATGCGCTCTCATTTTAGAATGATTTTGGAAGTTCAGATTTTTTAATTTTTTTTCTATATTTCTTTGCTAGAAACTAAAGTTGATATGATCATAAGCCCTACATTAATAGTTGTGCAACAACACACGGGCTTAAATACTTAAAATATTTAAAGCTATAAAAACACAAAAACAGGTTTGATTCGGAAGAAGGGCAAAAATCATACCGCTTTGGCTGGATGCATTTATACGCCGAAGCGTGACTAATATTAAAAATCCAACTATGAGGAGGAAGACGGAAGCCAAGCTTGGTCCCAGCCAATAAAGTCCTTGTCGCTGTCCTGAAATAGAGTTTATTTCGTACTTTTGCTTTGTAATAGGAAAACGTCAAAACAAATGTGCATTTTAAAATAAACAATACCCAATGTATGGGATTTCAAAACGTATATTAAATGTAAAATAACACAATCGCAATAGTGCAATTGTTTGAACTTAATATTCAGTTATCCAGAATAATGATTATAAGTCACACAATACATAGAATTTCTCATCAGATAATGCAGCATCTGAGAGTAAATGTACATAGTTCAGTAGAAGAACTGCATATTGATATTACATTTTAAATAAAATTCAAGACGTACATAACTACAAAATACTCTATTTTTTACTTTTGTTGATTATCCCATATAAGATATACTCGAATGTAATCCTACAGAAGATCTGAAAATTGTTTCTTTGATCTTTTGTATCAGCGTGAACATACTATTTAAAATTTCTTATCTTCATTCGGCATCGTAGTATATCTTACAATTTACGTTATGCTGCAAGACTTTATTTCTGTGCAGTACAAGGTTTTTAGGTTGCAACTAGTTAAACTTCCCAAAGTGGACCCTTCTGTAATTTGATTTGTCATTAAGGCTGGTCAAATATCTTGCTCACAATTTACCAGTACTAATGAAAGCTCCATATACTGCCCAGCACTAGAAACAATCACAATAGTTGATCCTAACTCTGTCAGGTTTAGATAAGTTTTACTGTAATAGATGGACATGTTTACCTTCATTGTCTCCGTGATGAGAAGGAACTTCAGTAGTAGCTGAAATGAAATATATTGATTAATGATACTTAAATTTGAACAATCAAAAAAGTTATCAAACTTATTCCGATTGAAATATATGTCACATAGGTCTCGTTTACCTACCTAGCTAGATTAAGTATCTAACTTTCGTGGTTCTATATAGAATAACATGCATATGGCATGTCAAAATATCATGTGTTAAATAAGCAAACGATAACCCTTAACAAAATCCTGTAAAAGATGAAATATAGGTCACGATGGGCTTCTTTTATTTTCAGGTTATGGTAGAAACATAAGTACATAACATCATCCATTTCACGATTATAACATGAACAGAGCCTGAGAATTATACATGAAATACAAAATCAAACCCAAGTCGGTGAAACGTAATTGTTTAGCCTTTTGCTTGTACAGTGCGAGAGTAGTACTAATTAAGGTTAATCACCTCACCAAGTTTCACGATTCTAAATATGATAATAGGTACAGAGAGCATGCACAACAACCTAATATGCAGAGATCTCCCTCATTACTGAAACAGTCCACGATCTTGATGATCGAAGTATATATTCCAAGTCTGATCGAAACCAGACCATAAATATGGCTTCCAGAGTAATAACAAGCTCAGTCAGTCAGATACAATATTACATCATTAATATGCGTGGATCTCTGCAATTATCAAACATGTCCAACATCTTAATGATATAACCCAATATTTTAAGTTTGATCAAAGTGAGGTCAGAAATAAGGCTTTCAGAATGGTAAGAAGCTCAGTCACTCAGATGAAAGATTACCTCATTACCTCATGGATCTCACACGTTATGAAGCAAGACCTAGACCTTGATCATACAAGCGTATCTTCCAAGTTTTATCAAAATCGGAGCTGAAATTTGGCCTACAGGGTGGTAACAAGATTAGCCAATCAGATGCAATTTTATCTCAATAATATGCGTGGATCTCACTCCATTTCGAACCCATCCAAGATCTTGATGATATAAGCTTATATTTCATGTTTGATCAAACATCTTATCAGAAATATGGCCTCTAGAGTGGTGACAAGCTCAGTCAATCAGATGCAAGATCACCTAATTAGTATGCTTGGATTTCACTCATTATCAAACTCATCAGAAATCTTAATGATATAAGCGCATATGCAAAGTTTGATCAAAATCGGATCAGAAATATGGCTTCCAGAGTGGTAACAAGGTTAATCAATAATGTGCAAGATCACATTATTATGCATGGACTTTGCTCTTTATTGAACTCATCTGAAATTTTGATGATATAAACCCATATTCCAAGTTTTATGTAAACTGGGTCAGAAATATGGACTCCAGAATGATAGCAAGCATTTTTTGACTTACGGACGCACGACGGACGACGCACGACTAACGCAGGACAATACCATAAGCTCCTTTGGCTTTACGGCCAGGTGCGCTAGCAACACAGACTGATTTTTGTAGAAAGTGTATCCCTTACAAATTGGGCTTATTGTAATTCTAATCGTAGAGCGTATTTTAATTTTTACCCGCTGTGTGTTGTGTTACGGCCTTTATAGACAAGGATGTCGTTCTCATATATATGTAGGCATGCATGTATGTATGTATGTATGTATGTATGTATGTATGTATGTATGTATGTATGTATGTATGTATGTATGTATGTATGTATGTATGTATGTATGTATGTATGTATGTATGTATGTATGTATGTATGCATGCATGCATGTATTCATGTATATATGTGTGTCAATATATATATATATATATATATATATATATATATATAATGTCTGTGTGTGTGTGTTAAATATGTAAATGGTCAACATGTCACTATAACTTTCAATAAATGGATGACGAGAGTTGTTTTTATTTTCTGCATTATGAACCAAAAGGTCCAGTCGCATACATAAAGATCAAACAATTATGGAGTTAGATAAAAGAGGTAACAAAATGTAAATTTAAACAATCTTGAGACAGACACACAATATAGACAGGCAATGTGAAATTTTTATCCAAAACGTTTGCACATACAGATGATCAATGGCAAGCAGACATTGATGATATGAAAGCATGGTAAAAAAGAAAATAATGGACACAAATTTATTTTAACAGTTGTAGATGTATTTTCAAAATGACTGTAACATGAAAGGCAAAGACAGGAGAAAAAGTACGAGATGCTTTTAAACAAATTTGTAAAGAAAGAAAATTAGATCAATTACACTTTGATGAAGGAAGATCATTCTATAAAAAAGATGTAAAAGATGTTCTTAGGAAGAAAGATGTTTAATACGTACATTTTCAGGAAAAAAATAGCATCAGTAGTAGAGAGATTTAATAGAACACTAAACACTGGAATGTAGAAATACTTCATACTTCACAAAAGTGAAGCTAGCAAATGGATAGATGTTTTACAAGATATACTTGAACGATATAACAATACTAATCACTCGTTTCTAAATATCACACCAGCTTTAGAAAAAAAAGGAAAGCAGATCAAAAGTATTGATTAATTTGTTTGGATATTTAACAACTGATAGTTTCGGAACACCTATTTTAAAAATTGGATAGAGTGTTACGGTTTTTAAATATAAATCAAGTCTTAACAGTAAAGCATGTCTTCCAAAGTTTTGCACATGAGGTTTATAAGATTCATAAAATAATCTTAAGAGACTCTACTGTGTATAAATTACAGGATTTAGATGGTGAAGAAACTAAGTGAACATTTTATAAAGATGAATTATTTCTTTACACTAGATAGGAGGTCATATAGTGTTAAAAAAATCCTAAAGAGTAAAATTACAAATGTAAAAAATATTATGTAGTTAAATGGAAAGTATTTCATAATTATATTACCAGCTTTGAACCAATTTTAGTAGAAAAAAAACATGAATATAAAGTACTATTGAAACAAAAATGTAGTAATGATGAAAAACAGATTTAAAAAAATTCAAAAGAAAAACAATTCAAAAATATAATCGACCTCACCTCACTATTATAGAGTAAAATCCTCAAAGCGGTAAAATAAGCATAAGTTATTCCCTCCCTTAAATTAAGCTTCCTACAATTTGATGCAAATATTCATTTAAAAAAAGAAAGAGTAGCAGATTGTTTCAGAACAAAGGACAATAGTGAATAAAGGCAGTTTTCTGCCCCCTTGTTTTGTAAAAAAAAAATATTGTTCAATTTCATAACTCTTTGTCTAATTGTGTTATATAACATAAAAATGAAACTCATCTACATTCATTATGTTTATAGATCTCCAATTCATAGCTAAAAACGACCCTTGAAAATAGGCTGGTGTTGAAAATTGCAAAGTAAATGCTGCGTTTAGCAACTTCATACTCCAAATTAGATACAAGCGCATTATTGTTCCACGAAGACATTTCAGCAGAATGTTTATTTCTTATACGCAAACTTGCCTTCTGAATATTATTGGGTAGCAAGGTTGCGCTTATACCAAAAAACTAAACATTCATGAGTTTTACTGTCGACGTAGCGTTAGCATTTTTTTCCTGTTGCACTGTTGGTACCTCGATCACCACTACGCGTAAAACAAATAAAACTGCATTTTCTACCGCATTTTATTCTATTCTACCTGTATTGTATTCAAAATATTCAGAGGAAACAACAAAACGATATTTTAAAGAACCTTATTAATTTCTTTCTTACGTTATTTATTCTTTCTAAATTTTAACGTACTTTGCGCACATAGCTGTTTTTTTGTTTTAGATGCGCCAGAATGGATTCGGAAAAAAATAGAAACTGAGAGGCGTCTACATTAAGTAACATTTTATTGTATAACGTGCCTGAACATTGCGAATTTATCACACAAAGGATGCCAAAACAAAGATGAATATAAGGAAGCATATTGTTGCTTACAAATAAAGTATAACAAAAGAATGTATTGTGTTATACTCAATTATATTTTGAGACAACCCATCATGTGGCAGAAATTAAGCATACGGTAGAGTCTATTTGTGGTGCATTTCTTCACACATACACATACATACATATCCTAAAATACAACTTGCTGTGTAGGTCAATGCCATAATACATTTAAGAAGATTTAATTCAGTCAATCTTTCTTCTTTTATTAACAGCATTAGCTTTAAAAAAAAGATAGTAGTGGTAGTGGTGGTGGTGGGTCTATACTGTACCGTACTTCCATGCAGTAAACAAAAAAAGGATGTTTTAAAATGTACTATATCATATGCACTAGATCTGCCGCATAGCAAATGTGTATACGGTACTTCATTGTCTCCAAAACTATGCACAAAATTAAAAGATATTGGAAAAAAATATTAGAGTGGTCAGTTAAAACAGGGATTTTTGAACAGAAGTAGACGTCAAACTCTAGATTGACCATGTAATCCAACATGATTATTTAACTTATAGTACTTGCACAAGTAGCAGAAAAAAAACCAGGTTCGATTCACTGAAGGGAATATATTTGTTTCTTCTCATTTTCTTACTAACCTTTTGAATGTGGCCAATATCTCCAAATGTACAGATTAGAACCTAAGTTTAAATAATTGCTGATTTTTCTTCAAGTAAATAAATATTTGGGGAAAAAAGCACGTAGAGATTTACTATCTAAAATAATGCGAATTAATCTATGCAAATGCAAATTTAACATTGCTTGCAAATAATTATATTTTCACAGATGATGAGTAGTGAATACGAGGGGGTAGTTTTCTAACGGATTGGGAGGTGGATGGGTGGGTGGGTTCATGTCAGCATTCGAAATTGCTGCCTGCCCAGCAACTTGACACCGTCTACTTTGACATAGTTCCAAAATATGTTGGGTTTTTTTCTTCTTTTTTTGTCGTTTTTAAAGGATTGTATACGTTTTTTCAATGATTGTTTGACCCAAGTTCAGCAGGTTATGCAAGTGAATTTTCTGTTTCATTTTAGTTTTGATATTTTATTTTAATGTTGGGGGTGGGGGTGCACAAAGTTTTAAATTGCTCCCCCCCCCAAACATTCACGCGGCGGCCCATGCATGCAAGATATATAATTATTCACGTGGATAGTTATAGACCTTTAAGATCTGATTTATATATATATATATATATATATATATATATATATATATATATATATATATATATATATAAATATATATATATATATATATATATATATATATATATATATATATATATATATATATATAGACTGAACAGATTGGGTTATAAGTACACCTAACCTGCACGAAAGTTCAAAATAGAGATAACAAATGCTTTTTTTTACGATTGAATCAGTTATTAATACCGCAGAAAAATACAAAACGGCCAACCAAATGAAACTTAGAAGAACATTCACACTGGTTTAATGACTGTTCAATTAAGATAAAAGATATTATTATTATGAAGATAAATTTACAATATCAGTGTATGAAATAGTTGAGTGCAAAACAGACAAGGGAGGAGCGCAGAGATAAAACCGAAGCGAGAGAAGCGAACAAGATATGTTTCTTAACTAACACGTATAAAAATTCATAACATCATTTATAGTTTGAGAAAAAGAAACAGATACGTAGATATGTTGAGTATAACGGATGGGAAAACTATCGCTACTGTGGGATAAAAGATTGTTCTAAATTAACATCTATACGGGTGGATGATTATAAAAATAAAAAGTACTTCTGTCGAATGTGTTTTTCTTTTTATGATTCTACTTGATAAATAAAAATGAATTCTAGTTCAATCTACTAGAAAATATAGCTCCTTTTCTTAGATATATTGGTTGTGATTTAATTAGATGTATTAGTTGTGATTTAATTTTTAATAATTTTCTTTTACCTTAATTTCAACTCTTCCAAGATCATAAAGTGAGACTAGCTTATTCAGAAAGAATGAAATGACTATAGATTTAAGATTGTTACATCGTATTTTTATAAAGTTAACAAAATAGTTCAAATTAATCAGCTCATAAGTTATATGATCTTTGATCAATTTTTTTGTTTCTTTCAGCGCCTTTTGATTGTATTCTTTCTTCGTTTTTGTATATTCACATATTATATCACTGTGTTTTTGCTGTTCATCAAAGAAATATTTCTTCACTTTATTAAACTGTTGATTTAATTTATGTCCATTTGAATAAAATATATTTGGGAATCCTTTCACAGTAATTATTACTTTTTGTCTATCGCTGAATTGAAACACTTTTCAGGATTAGTTTCTTTGCATTTCCTATGTAGAATCATAACTCAGAGATGACATTTGTGAAAGTTGTATTTGCAGCTACATCAATAATTATCTCTATTGTCATGTACTATAAAAGAAAGAATGCTGATGACTTCTATATTTTTCGTTAAAAAGTTAGCCATTATATCACAAGTAATTGAATCGTATTGAAGACAAATAATCTTTATTACATAATCCTGGTTAGCACCATTTATCACGTCAGATGCTATCTCTAATGTAATCGTAAATCTTAAGTCCTGAAGAATAACAAAAGGATACAACAATCAATGATCTGTCAACATCTGGAAATCAAGTGGTATTCTAACATTCTTATTACATGCGATAAACTCAACAGCTTTAGTACCAGTGTTCTGCACATTAGCCGATGCGAATTATCTTGTTTATCATTCATAATATCTTGCACTATTCTATTTGTTCTCACAGACGTTGGTAACCACAAATCTTTAAATATCCTCAAATCCATGAGCTTCAAAATAGCATTACTACTGTAAGAAATTGTTTTCTCTCTAACAAGTATTCTTTATAAATTGTTTATTAGACAATTATTAGCATCTGCTTGGACCTTCATATCGAGGGAAAAAAGTACCAGGTACAATCAACATATTCGGTCCTTTTCTAGGTATTACCACATGCAAATCTTGATCGGGTTTACTACTGCCAGGACTGTATGTAATATAATAATGATGTTGTGAACCTTGATTCTTTTTTTTTTGTTGTTTGTGAGCGGTTATATGTTTTATCGACGTAACATTGTTTTGCTTCTATTTAGTTAGTGAGGGAAAGCTCATTCTCTACAGCTTCACTCACAAATATGTGCACCAAATATAATACTAGCTCCCCTTGAGTCACCCATACATAAATCTTCACAAGTCATCCACTTATCAGAAGACTGGTAAAAATCATCAAGTACATGTTGTCTGAGAATATGTAGAACAACGACGGGATGAGTAGAAGAATAAAAACAAAAAGCTTCATCCTTATTATTTAACTTCTGAGTAACCAAACCTTGTTCTCTAATCTTCCATTAGAGTATGAATCACTCAATCACTCATTCATCTTTTGCACCAGTCAGATTAAATAATTGAAATGGACAATTACTTCCTGTGAATGCTAAAGCATTAACAATTGCGCCACAAATCATAACTGATGTTGCCATTCAAGAATAAAAAATGTTGATAATGTTTACTATATCAAATGAAAATGCAGATAATTCATTTTCAATATTGCTCTCTTAAAGATAATGTGCTCTTTATCCTTTTAGTCATTGTTATTTTAATTTAGTTACTTCATGTTCAGTTTCTCTTGTACTATCTAATGTGATAGAAATGTTTCTGTTAATTGCAATATGAAATTGAATACTTGTTTGTGATTCAGTGCTCAAGTTTCAACAATTGTATATGAACCTGATTTATTTTTTTTAATTGCATCATAATTTAAATTCGTTGCTAATGCTTGTTATTTATATTCGGTAAACCTGATGCAGCATATTCAAATCTAAAATGGCTACATTTATTAATGACGTGTTGTAATGGGACAATAAACTCAACAAACATGTGAAAACACCTATTTCATATTTTGCAAAAGAAAATATTGAAGTAACTCTGGGCGCAATTCATGTTTTATTTCGTAAATCATAAGGTAATAGACAACCATGTATTAGTTCATGATCTAATTTATTAAGAACGTTTTGGAACTTGTTCGCTTTGGTCTCGCTTTTCACTAACCTGTTTTGAATTTCTTCAAATTTACTATTTATTTCAATACTCCTTATTCCAGTTTCTGTGTTTAATTCAGTCCTATATGTGTCTCTGTCTTCTTCTATTTCTCGTTTAACCGTATCAATTGTTTCACTTAGTGCTAAGGTCTTCTTTTCACTTGAGTAATAATTGTGTCTGTTTCATTTGTTAACGTTTGTTCAAATCTTAAAAAAAAATCTTTCCTTAATCGCTTCACCTCTTTATCTAATTCGACAACACTTCCTTGTACAACATGAACGTTATTAAGAATATATCGATTCCTTGGTATCTATTCGAACTTGTCTGCTTTTCTCCCTGAATTTTTATATTCGGTAGTAATTCCAATTTTTAAAGTTGGTAAAGTTTGATCAAATATCAATCTTAGTTTTTCACTTAAGTCAGTAATAGACAAACCGTATGCAGTTCTAATAGATTTGATCATAGTTTCACTCACTCCTATTTCTTTAAAATCATCATTTGTTTACAGCTGCGATAAAGTGGCTCAAATTATGATGTTACTACGCCAGATTTAAAGACATCAATAACTTTTCAATCTGTTCATTGTTCTGTTTCTTCTTATCTTTAAGTTGTTTCTGTAATTGCTGAAGTTGAGATTGCAGAGTACTGTAATTTACTGAGACTTCTTAATTTCCTCTCTAAGGCAGATATTTCAGCATTCATCATTTGTTCAATTCGTTCTAAGTATTAATATATGTGTCGTATTTCTCCATGTTTGTCTCTAACAATCTCGTAAGCATGCAAAACATAGGATATTTGAATTAATCTCCTGTAAAAAAAATTAAGCATAGGAAATCTTTTTTGTTATCATCAATTTGTTTCTGCAGTTCTGAGATTTTGATTTTTTTTTTTTTTTTTGGGGGGGGGATGATTACTTTGATCTACAACTGTTAATTTGTTACCAACGTTTATGCTCCTTGCTTTTATTGCTCTCAAATTATTATCATCTGAAGCCTTACATATTTGTTAGTCATCTCTGTTTTGTACAAATTGTCTTGCTGCTGCATCAATTAAATTTCCAGGGCTGTCTAAATTTGTAATACGGTTTTTTATTTTTTAATTTAGCTCACGGTTTTTAATTGATTTTGCGAACTTCTCTTAGAGTCTTCAACCAGTTCATTTTTCTCCCTAAAATTGCTAAGATCCCTTAGTTATATTCCACTATATTTAAATAAAAAATAATAGGTTACAGGCATTCAGTAAAAATCTTGTACTTTCAAGCCTTCAGCTCTAATGCGGATATTGAATCTGTTTGTGGTGATTTGTTCTAATTATCTATAATTTCGATCAAGACTGATGTATTAAACAAAATCGTCTTGAAAAAAAACATTGACTGGTAAAGATTCTAATAAAGTAGAGTAACTGCCATTGAAGTCATTTTTTTTGTTATTTATTTGATAAAGAAACACATATACATTTTTCGGTTAAACAAAAATAAAACAAAAACAAAAATACCAACGGTATCTGATTCAATAACTGTCTGTAAAGATATCTGACTATTAAATCCTAGTAATTTAGATTTGTAGTCTCTTATATAAGGAATCCAAATATTACTCACAGTTACAAAAATTTTGCATAATGTTTCAAGTACCCAGTATCAATACTGACTTCATGGTCGTTATTGGCAGTCATTCCTTCATTGAAATTTGCCATGTACATTTCAAGATTATAGAATCTATCCGGAATTACAACAGAAGGGTTTTTCTTTTTGTTTCATTGTTATTGTTTTATTTTTTAATAGACTATGTTGGTATTTTATCATTTTGAAATATTGCAATAGCCAAATTGTCTGTAATGAAATTGATGATATGCAATCTTCTTTATCAATTATATTAGAACAATTATAATCTCGCTCTCAGATTTACCTTCCACTGTGATGTCTATTTAAAAACATTTAAAACTTTTTCTCTTGAACTAGCGGCTTAACACTTGTTCTATTCTTTAACCAGATCTGTCATCTTTCTATTCTCTCTGGGACCACTAATATCACAATTCTTTCTCTTTGTTTGTATCCATACTACATTATTTGTCTTAAGTCCACTAAGTCTGGTCTTTTATTTGATTGATTATTTTATTTCGTTGTAAACCTGTGCTATCTGATAATCAATCGTAAGCTGACTTAACAAAATTGGGATAATCATCTTTATGATATCTTCGAAACTAATGTTTGATGATGACTCTATTGACATTTTAATAACCTCTTTAAAATAATTCTGTTAGCATATATAACAGTTAAATTTAATGCTGTACCGTAAATAGTATTAATTAGTACGTTAGTCTCACTACCTGCCATTTGTTTAGTCCAACTGTTCACTGCATTTCTGGGCATGAATCTAGCTTGTTCTCTAAAATTATACGCTTATCTATTTGCTTGAGAACTAGTGCCTTGTCAATTTTCTCGCTTCGCTTTGCTCGCTAGTGCTCGCTTTGTTCTGCTCTCTAGAACTTATTCAACTTATTCTATCTTTTGTAGAAGTATTAAAATAATTTTTTGAATAAATTGGATATATTATTCCACTGAAAATTGAATAAATTATTCCACTAAAAATAAATATCCCACCAATGTAGAGATAATATTTACTTTGTTTTTTTGTATCATCTTGCTCTTTGTACAAACTTTTCTGCTTTTCCCTTCTTAAAAGTACAGAGAACGTTTTCCAAGTTGTCCCCCAAGTGTAACTCTACGTGAATCTTGATTCTTTTTTAAGTAACCTTATTTTCCTTAGAAATTTCTTAAGTTTTGGTTTCACCACTTTTCATTTAATTTGCTACAAATTAGCAAGTAAAATAAACATTATGTAAAGGTTACTTGGAAATAAGCACAAAGTATATGTAACTCACATAACAAGAAATGTGAATAACATTTTTTTCATCTTGAACTTATCTTAAGAAGCAGATTTGCTATCTTTGCTATCTTTCGCTTGTTCACGAACTCGAACTTTTGCTCACTTACTTCTTTCAGAACTTATTTCTTACTAATATTTTATACAAGGCAAGTTGTTTTTATTTGCTTCTATGTTTTACATCTTGTTCAACATAATATGTAACTATATGAAAAACTGTTGTAAGAGTTACTTCAAGTGTTAGTGGAAAATATGAGTCTATTATAACACATTAGGTACACATTTATTTATGAATAGTTTCAGAAACGTTCTGTCTCTTCTCTTTCGCTTTGCTCACATTTCTGAAAATTAACGCGCGTAATTGTTACTAAACTTGCACTCAATACAGATAGAAGTAATCATAGTCTAAATGATACAAACTCAGAAAAATGTCTTATGCAGTTTGTTGTTATATAATCTTCTTTCAGCTCTGTCTATAAATTGTTAAATGTATCAATTGGAAGATATATTCTAATCAGAAATGTTGCCCCAAGTATTACTGCATCTGACAATGACCTTGATATTCTTGCGTATCTAGCATTTATAAAGAAGCTTAATTTATTTTGCCATAATTTAGTGTCACAATGTACTCTATATATGTTCAATGAATCAACATTGCAAATTTTTAAACTGTAAGTATCAAACATATCTGATGGTTTGTATGTAAAATAGTTATTTTCTGTGTAATGTATCTTTACCTTTATGATTTCATTTGCTATTCTTTTATAAAATAGTGCAGGAAAAGATAAAGGTATACTGCTTGCTTTTAAAAAAAAATCTATATTGCATGTATTTAATACAGTTATTTAATTGAATTGTTATTTGACAAATTCTATTTTATAAAAAAAATATAACAAAAAATTGCAAAATGTCCATCTCAGAACCGAAGTATGTTCCCCTGTGGGTGGTACATTGGAAAGAAACCACTAATAACCCACATATGGTAGTCACATTTCATTCGCAGATTTGTATTCCTATGCGATAGTAATTTATCCTCTGTTCGGACTTGCTGCTAGTTTTAAGCAGCGCATAATTTAATTCATGCACGGGGCCAGCACTTTCTCAGCGATTATCTGGCTTACCTAAGCTGCTTCATTTGTACTCATATGGTGGTTCATTTGGCCATTTGATTACCATTGTATCACTAGACTCCTTTGCATTAACATTGCACAAAACCAGTACCTTTTAGGCTGATATGGGCTACTTTATTCGTACTCATTTGGTGAATAATTTGACCTTTTGCTTACCATTGTGTAGCAAGGCTCATATTGCATGTACTTTGCATAAGACCAACTTCCCAGCGCCTTTCTGGCTCACCTGGCTACTTCAGTTGTTTTTTTTTTTTAAAACTTATCGTGTAGTATTTTCAATCTGAATGTATGCGGCCAGCTTTAGGTACTAAGGTGGTACTCAGTTATATGTGCAAAATATTTAGATGGATGCCTAGTCTTCATCTATTAACCTTTGGTTTGCGAATCCAAAGATTATGCCACTGAGCGATTTTAGTCAATTACAATTACTGCAATTTCTAGCCATTGGGAAGATTGATTTTTGCTTCCTTGTTATGTCCTATGTATATAAATCAGTGCTTGTAGAGCGATAATGTATATCTGTTTGTTATATTTAATCATCTGGATTAATTTATCAACTATCAATGTTTCTAAAATTTGGAATACTAATTTTACACGTTTACTATGTATGTGATTTTGTTATTTAATTTTTCAAAAACTGCCATGACTAAATAAATTTGTTTATGTTTTAATTTGCTGATTTATTATGTTGTTTCGGCAAGTCGTACTGACTGCGCCAAGAGGCGCAAAGAAACATATGGAGCTAGATATTATTGATGTTTTGATTATTTAGTTTTTATTTACTGAAATGTTATTTTGAGGCGGGGAGCTCTGGCTGCGCCAAGAAGTACTAAACTAAAATATATTCAGTTTAAGTTTGTGAATTTTAAATTTAAAAATATGTCTATATTTTGAACTTGGTGATCCATGGACCCCTCCCCCCCCCCACCAAAAAAAAAAAAAAAGAATGGTGAGAGTTACATCTTGGTGAGACACCTTTTTCAAAGAAGGAAAAATAGTGCGTGCTCAGAATTTTCTGACCCAGCATGTTTGACAAAAATTAAAAAGTTGGAATCGTAGACGGTTGTTTTTAAAAACTTGTTGAAATTGGAGGGGGTTCACATGTTGATGAGCGAGGGATTTCAGAAAACGTTTAAAACATGTTTAATGTAGTTCAATTAGCTATGATCCTCTTAATCTATCTACTTATACGGAAATATTTCGCGATTAAAGTGAAAACATTGCATTGTGACGAGTGGCGAAGCTGCGAGTAACAACGCGAAATCTTCTTCGATATATATATATATATATATATATATATATATATATATATATATATATATATATATATATTTGAAGTCTTGAAGAGAGCTGATTTCCATTGATTGTTGCAAATATGTGGCAATTCTGTTAGTTGTAACACTTTAGACGAGTAGGCCGTATTGCTACATCGATACAAATAAGTTTCAAAATTGTATAATAATCCAGGACAGTAATTTTTTTAAAATTTTTTGTTCCTACCTAAACGCTTCAAATAGTGTGTTTTGTTTAACTCTTACTGTTTTTATTAGAAAAATAAAGCAAATACTTTTCAATAAGACATTTTTGTTGTGCGGATTGGTAGCAGAACATTGCTAGTGTGGCTGTCGAACAACTGAGTGGTCGCATCCGATAGCCTTCAGGGAGTCACATCTTGAAACTACACATTTTATTGATTGCAAGTTTTACTGTTATGTTTTGCATATTTATTATGTTATTTTGGGCATTCAGACTTTCAGTAGCCTTGATAATCTTTGTCAGTCATACGCTTCACGCACATTTCAGTAAACACTTTATTTCCGCTAGAAATCAAGACTTATCCATACTCTATTTCTTCAGTGTTTACAAGGATAGATATGAGTGTGATGAGAGTTAAGATTGCTAGTTAACCAAGTTTAATTATATTCAATAGAGAGTTTTGCCTTTAAAATTCGTCCGTTTGTCTAAGAAATTATGACGTATTTGAACAATAGATTGCACTGAATATAGACTAGAAAAAGATCATGGTAGATTCAACCAATGTAAATTTGCATTATCAGATGATTGACATGGAAAATTATTTTAAACAATCAAATATTAGAAAAACTTGTATTACAGTTTGAGGTTTGCTTTTAGACCATTCTATTTGCATTTTCTCATTGCTTTAGAATGCACTGTAGATGTACAGCGTAGGCACATTTTATTTATTATTTATCATCTGAGAGAGAGAGAGAGAGAGAAAGAGAGAGAGAGAGAGAGAGAGGGGGGGGGGGATTAAGTAGAGGAAGAAACTAAATATGGAAAATATGCCTTATTTAATGGCAGATATATTCCGAAATGGAAAAAGAAGGTATTTTTAAAAGTGATATCATCACAGTGGCGATAACTCTCGTTTAGCCACTGTGGCGTTATCCGTTTTTCTCAAACTAATACTCTTCAAGAATCCGTTATAAAATATATTAAAAATCTTTTTCATTGTTCGTAATACACATTCTAAACTCAGGAAAACACTTCCCTGTGGGGTGTAGATTTGCAGTATGTTTTCCGAAGTTCAGTGCAATCCCAACCTCCACACCACAACCACCAACCCAAGCCACGACTCTATCGAACCCTTCTGGCAGGTTTACGTATTCAAAATACATCTCTTCTCTATTTTCTCAGTTTATTTAGCTTTTCATTTAACCTTTAGTACAGTTTTTAAATATTAAAGAACATTTTTTATATAACAACCTTTTTGGCCCCAGTGGTGATGCGATAGGGAATCAAACGACATTGAAAAATAGGAGAAAAACAAAGCCTGTCATCATGGGTGTCAAATCAAAGATATGATATTTGAAATTTAGTAATGAACTGAATTTGCATATTTTGCAACTTTTAAAGGGTGAAAAGCAAACGATGTGGAAGAACTAATGACTTTGTGACAATCCTATATTTAGCATGTTTGAAGTACAACCTTTTAAGGTATTTTAACAAGAGTACCGAGGGGGGGGGGAGGGAGTTGTGGGTCGTTGGTGATGATTTAGAAATGAGGATTGTGAACACGAGCCATTGAGGTTGCAGTAGATCAGAATGATTGCATTCAAAACAGACATCATTACCAAAATGGAACTAATTTGCAATGGAGTACCGTCGACTTTCCTCTAGTTCATGATGGAATGAATAGCTAGCAATCTGGCTCAATCGTACAATTTTCTAACTAATGCTCGTTGCAAATGTTAGATAGGAGTTGTTTAATCGCGTGGATGTAAGACAGAAACCGGAAATCGGTAGAATCAGAATACAAAATCGGGGTATCTATCATTTTCATGGTATGTTTCTTTTTGCAGTTGATCCTCCAGATTACAACATTTTGATATAATATGGACATTTAAAAAATAAATATGCAGCTGATACGGGAATTCGAAAGAAAAGATCAGTTACAATGTGAAAATTTCGATAATAATAAAAATGTGAACATTTGGATTATACGTGCAAATATATACAGTTGTGACACAAAATTCCGTATAATGTGATATTATCCCAATTTTATGGTCAGCCAAAACCAAATATTTTCATGGTTTCCTAAATGTCATTAAAGACGTGACACGCATATGTGTTAAATATGTCTTTTATTAATGTAAAGATGTTGAAAGAGTTCCAGTCATCTAAACTGTACCAAAAAGTGATCACAGTCTGTAGAAGAGTTTTGTTTGCACAGAAAGAAAGTTTTTCTCTCTCTGTCTCTCTTATATATATATATATATATATATATATATATTCATTATTTTCTCGCATTTTAGTTTCATATAGCGACAAAATTCAGAATGTATTCTTGAATGGGAATATAAAGGGTTGTATGGAAAATCTGACGACAAACTAATATCAAAAGTGATATTTGGCCATTGCTATACTGAAAAGAATGAACTATTTTGACTTCATATAAAATGTATAGTAACACAGCAACATTAATAAAGTACCATATTTATTTATCTCTTGTACAATAGATCATTTGCAGCCAGATATTACCTACTACGTGTCCATTTAATACTGATACTTTCAAGGACATCTAGAATTGAGTATATGTTTTGCTGAACGATTCAAATGGTGAGACTAATGCTCACGTATATATAACCCCACTTATCCCACACATTCAGAAACTGAAAATAAATGCGTTCGCACGGTTGTGTGACGAACGGACGGAAAGGGTCAATCTTATGCACCCCACGGTGGTATACAATTTGATCGGATACATGTACATTAGTATGGTAAATTGAATTTACGTAGCAATACAAGTATGCCAGCTAGAGTTCATTCCTCTACCTTGAGCGAATTTTACTTAAACTTGTTAACAAAGTTTGTACCAAAAAGGTCCCAAAATTTACAAATATGCAATGGCTCATAAAGTAAATTAGAACATCTACATATTCGTATAAATATTCTAACCAAATGTCATATTTCTACATTGTGTGTTTTGGTAGGAAATCGTGTTAAACACATCTCGGGACGTACGGACTAACGGACGTACTGTTGGTCGTAAGGACTACAGGTGATGAAATCAAGATGATCCCGCTGCAAGCAATTGGGATACACACAATTAATTGTCCTTCAATGGGTAGCTTTTTAATATTGCAAAGGGGTCTCATAAAAACACTTACTAATATTGAATAGTGTACTTATCTTATTAAATTTAAATAATTAACTTACGAAAGTAGCTTGTCTATTCAAAACGTCGGTGCTGCAAAGATTCTTATTCTTCATGATTTCTTTCAACTTACATATTGTCGACAGTTCTGAGGATTTCATCTTTCATACACATGATCATTTTGTGCATTGTGTGAAATATAAATGCTATGAATTCACCGTGATACATATACCTGCAATTCAAATTATGGTACGGGGCAGCGGTGGCTCAGTGATTAGCGTGCCGGATTTACCATCGGACCAGCCTGGGTCAGCTACTGTGGTGTGTCTTTGGGCAAGGCACTTTACGCCAATTGCCTCGACACTAAGTAACCTACTTGTGTTGCTGTGCCGTAAAACACCAAAACCAAACCAAACCAAATTATGGTATATAGCCTAGTCTTCGTAGAGAAAATTTTTCATGTTTATAAACTAATGGTAATAAATGGACATATTTACCTTTATTGTCTCCCGGACTCGATGCAACTGTAGACAAATCTGCATTGAAATGAAGCAGCATGTCAAATGTGTATTGACAAGATTGTAATCAATTTATTTATTTGTCCTATCAAACAGTTTTAAAGGCACTGCCTGGCAATATATCACATACATATCCAAGAAATCTCTATCTATCTATCTATCTATCTATCTATCTATCTATCTATCTATCTATCTATCTATCTATCTATCTATCTATCTATCTATCTATCTGTCTATCTATCTATCTATCTATCTATCTATCTATCTATCTATCTATCTATCTATCTATCTATCTATCTATCTATCTATTTTTCTATCTATCTTGTTATTAAATTATACCCTGTGGACAAGGAACCAGAGTAAAAGTCTACGTTAAACTATATCCAGGAGCAAAGAAACGAGTGCCCTTGAGGTTTTGATGTAAAAAATAAATGGGATGCTATTTGTACGGTTTATTCTTTAATTTAATTATTTTTCTCGTGTATCAGTTTCATGTAGAGAACACATTTAGAATTTATTCTTGAATGGGAATATGACAGGGTAGATGGAAAATCTGACGAAAAGGTAATATCCGCCATTTAAATTCAAACAGACACAAAAAGCAGAAAAAACTATGAATGATAGAATGTACGTAACTATTGAAAACAAGGAAAGTATCATGTCACAAGGAAAATGCAAAGGATAGCAAATCAACATTGTGACCGAACTACACAACTGAGCACAATTAACAATGTAAGAAATTAAAAGTAATATCCGGCCATTGTTATTTTGAAAACAATGAAATATTTTGATGCAAGTCGACAGAAACCATGAAGAACAAGAAAATTATAAGTATTTATGTTTAGAATAGAAGCAAGACTTAAACAAGTTAATTATTTAAATTCAATAGCATCAGTACGCAATTCGCTATTAGTTAATATATGTGAATTCTTTGAAATCCCTTCGGAAAATGAGAATTGCTACACATCACATAACATATTGTTGTTTGTATGCCCAACCTACGAATGTTGTGCTTTAGATTACACCATTGTTCTAGTGATTTCTCGTTCTATTGAACTCCGGAAAATGTGCATATTTATTTCCTTTCTCAGGTCATCAACTGATACTGATTGGGTTGGGACTCGTCATTGCTGCTGTCTTGCTAGTCATCATT
Source organism: Margaritifera margaritifera (assembly GCA_029931535.1). Classification (NCBI taxonomy): domain Eukaryota; kingdom Metazoa; phylum Mollusca; class Bivalvia; order Unionida; family Margaritiferidae; genus Margaritifera; species Margaritifera margaritifera. The sequence goes on along the minus strand of JAQPZY010000624.1, from coordinate 37,737 downwards.
GAATTTTTAGTTTTAGTCACGCTTAGGCTTAAAAATGCATCCAGAGGATTAGGTATGATTCACGCACTACCGTTTAGGTATCAAAAAATAAAACAAATGAGAAAATACTTTGTTTCAGATGCCAAGTTTTAAACCTTTTTTCTATCAAACAGTCTTAACAGCACAGCTGAAGAAGGTTATATATATATATATACATGCATACTAATACATACATATGCAATCAATAGTTTGGAAGGATATCTGTCTATTTTATGTTGTAAAGTTATATCGTGCTTGCATCTCCTTGAAGTCGACGATGAACTGACAGATTTAATTGCTTACACTATGTATAAAATTTACAGTTTCGTATACCTTGATTTGTTGTTTTATTTAACGTGGATCTTATAAGTTACTTGTTAAATAATAATAATAATAATAATAATTTTGTTATTAATTATTTATTTATATATTTAGTTCAGCTATTTTCGCCATATTATATCATATTTGGTCTTATAAGAAAGAACACATTTAGTTTAAAACTTGGCATCTGAAAAAATTATTTTCTCATTTTTTAAATTTTTTTATACCTTAATCGTAGTGCATGAATCATACCTAATCATCTGGATGCATTTTTACGCCAAAGCGTGACTAAAACTAAAAATCCAATGATGACTAGCAGGACGGCAATAATGACCAGTCCCAACCCAAGCAGTCCCAGTTGATGACCCGAGAAATGAAATAAAAATGCACATTTTCCGGAGTTCAATAGAACGAGAAATCTCTAGAACAATGGTACAATCTAAAGCACGACATTTGCCATCTTATGTGGACCTCAAGGGTAAAGAAATACAATAGTGATATCGACAAAATATAAAACTAGGTTTTTGTCTAATTCCAAAAGTTCAAATATTTATAACAAATTTGAAACAATTGCTACAATGGCATGGAAATGTAACTGAGTAATGTAGATATTTGCATATCTACACACAAATTTAAATTGCCTATGTTGAGTGGTTTTGGGGCAATCTCGCTAACAAACATACGGATGTATGGATAGTCGGACCGACGGACGGGGTAAAATCAAGCAGATGGGGCATACAAACAATCATATGTCATGTGATGTGTAGCAATTCTCATTTTCTGAAGGGGCTTCAATGAATACACATACATTTACGAATAGTTATCTTAGTACTGATGCTATTGAATTGAAATAATATCCTTGTGTAAGCATTGCGTCTATTCTAAACACGAATACTTCTAATTTTCTTGTTCTTCATAGTTTCTTTTGACTTGCTTATCCTCTTCAGTTTTGAAATTTTCATCTTTCCTACGTCTGATCACTGTCCATTGTTTGAAATTCAATTATGCATTTAATCCATGATACATGTAATTCAAATTCAGCTGCAAGGCCTAATTTTTGTTAAGAAACGTCTTTAGGTTGATAAAATAATAGTAGTTTATGAATATATTTCCATCCATTGTCTCCCGCACTGGATGCAACTGTAGGCGAATCTAAATTGAAATAAAGTTCATGTCAAATATAATTGCAAGCTTGTATCGATTGATTCCTTTTTCCTATCAAACAGTCTTAAAAAGTTATTATTATTATTATTATTATAATATATATATATATATATATATATATATATATATATATATATATATATATATATATATATATATATATAATCAAGAGTTTGGAAAGATCTCTGTCTATTTTTTGTTGTAAAGTTATATCTTGTTTGCATCTCCTGGGTAAATGTCCACGATGAACTGGCCGATTTAATTGTTTACACTATGTATTAAATTTCTAGTTTCACACTCCTTGGTTTGCTTATTTATTTTACATGGATCTTATAAGTTTTTTGTTAAACACAACTTAAAGAAATCACAATATATATTGTCTTTGAAAATGTGTCATTATTTTTTTGGCCAAGATTCCTGAATTAAAGAACGCATATTATAAAGAACAGGCATATAATGTGTATCACTGCATGCCTATACAAAGTTGATATTATTACCTGGCACATAATGCAAGAAAATCGGGCGTGATTTCGCAGTCTCATTTGTTTCGGGATTCGTTGCAATACAGGTGTAAACACCATCCATTCTTGAATCAAATCTGTTGATTACGAGTTCTCCATTCTCGACGTTGATGTGGATATAACCATCCCACATAAAATAGCAAACAGGGTGGCATTTGGTCGAACATTTAATTTTCAAAGATTCATTGACCCTTAGGTAAATATCACTTTCGTTGCGATTTAAAGTTACTTTGTCAGGTCCATCTAAATGTAAGAAGAGAATATAATCATAAAGTTTAAGGCAGACATTAGAATCTATTAATATTTGCATGATGAGCTAGAAAATAGCTTGTGCATGCTTTCATGTGATTTTCAAAATATCACTGACCTAGCCCAAAGGGTAAGGTGGATGGAGTAAGAAAGAATAGAAACAAGTGATTCAGAACTCAAACATTTTACAAAATGAAGTAAAGTCATATGAGCCCAAGGATAGGAAATCCAACATTCATCGAAGTTAAAGAGACAATGTTTAACTTCATTTTTCTCTTGATGTGTCTCAGTTTGCACGCACTATCTATCTATTGATCTTTATATCTCTCTGTGTGTCTAGAGTCATGGTCGGTTGCTAGCCTGAGCATTCATTCGTCTGTATGTATGTCTAATATGATATTCTGATATATGATACACACAAGTATCGATAAAGAAATAAATTATAATTGGAAAGCGTAAATCTACTCACAATATGGGTCTGGTGCATAAGGTTCACTTTCTGTACAACAGTTCATCTCGGAGCATACACTACATGAAAATATGTTAAACTTGTCTCCCATCGTTAATCTTTCAAACTTCAGATAAGATGAGTTTGCGCTGGTGCGTTTTGTAGATTTGAAATATGTCCCGTTTAATTTCCAATGGTAGATCAGGTCATCGAATTCGCCGTCGACTGTGCATGTTATACTCAAAGACTTGTCAAGGATGGACATTTGTGAATTTCTTATTTGCGGCTTGTCTGGAAGTTTATATCAAAGAAATACAATAAAGGCTTCATTGAAAAAGTGAGTTATTTTACTTATTGGTCACAGTAACTTTCCAGACTATAATAAAGTATTAATGAATATTCTGCTGGTGGTGGTCTATATTAATTATAAACGAGAAACGAACTGGAGTACTCTCTTGTGAAAACCATATATAAACCCCGCCGTATAACACCAAAATTTACAATGACGTGAGTTTTCGCCACAATTAAAATTAAAAAAGAAAGCTGATTCCTACCAACATAAATCTAAAATAAGGATAAACGTTCGTCTATTTTGCATACGTCTCATACATACAGAGGAACTTAAGTTTTCATAAGTCTCTTACATATAGCAGAACTGATGTTTTCAAACGTCTCATTAATATAGAGGAACAGAGGTTTTCGTACGTCTCATACATGTAGAGGAACTGAGGTTTTCATACGTCTCATAAATGTAGAGGAACTGAGGTTTTCATACGTCTCTTACATATAGAGGAGCTGAGGTGTTCGTACGTCTCATATATAGAGAGAAACTGAGGTTTTCTTGAAACACCAAAAGCTTTCCGGATTAGAAAAGCAGCATAGCATCTCGTCTGCATAACATACCATAAACAACAAATGATATAACAGTCGTCGAAATAAATTACTTGTCTAAATTTCAATTTATTAAAATATACATTATCTAGTGTCTAAATTAACTTCATTTTCCGATTACAAAAGCTTTGATAAAGATAATATGTCTTTCAGGGAAGGGAATATCTGAGTGATACCTTTATGTATCTAAACTTTGGGAAAATGTCAATAATAAAAAAATAATTGTCTTCATTTCCTTTGACACAACGGTTTGAGAAATGGCAATGACAGAAAACATATTTTGTACTGAAGTGTTCAATATGTTGATTCGCATCCCTTGCGTGTGAGATATGACTTATATAGGACATAAGATTTTGTTGCTAGTGCTACTGTGCATGAATGTAAATGGGTATGTTAGTATGTGAAAGCGGATGTTTCGGAATTTTCTAATTATGTATATCTAATTGTGATATGGATATGGATAGGTATATCAATAGTTAAAAATTTCTTCGGTTAATTTTGTTGTTGAAGTTTTTTCCATAGTTAGATTGTAAATGAAGACCTTTAGGGAGATTCGCATGTTCATTGACTTACATTCTTAAATAAAGTTGTTTATTTATTTATTTATTATTATTATTATTACTATTATTGTTGTTGTTGTTGTTGTTGTTGTTGTTGTTGTTAGGTTGTATGACGTCAAGTTCTCAAAAAATTAAAACAGTCAGTAAAAAGTTTGATAAAGACGGCTGTGGCCGAGAAAACGTCAGCAAAAATCAAGATTGTATTGCTTTCTGTAAAAAATGTGACAATTATTATTATTATTATTCGTGTTGCTATTATTATTTATAGAAAATGATTGCAATTATACAGTTTATTGTTTTGTCCACACCATATATGGATAGACAAAATTTTGAAAAAAAAGTGCTTTGTTATACTTAACATGGCAAATAATCGTTTTTTTTTCTGTGAAAAGTGTGCTGTTTAAACTGGAAAATTGGAAGGCGGTGTTCAAGTGAACACTCCGAACCCTTCCACGAATCCGTCCCTGTACAATTTTGTCTGACGACTAATGGGTAAATCTCGAAAATTTTATAAGATTTGTATTGCCGCTGATGGCTCAAATTCAACGGCTATGAAAAACAGCTAGAAAAATAAAACTATAAGTGACTTATCATCGAACAAAATGTGCAGAGAGGTTCTGACAATACAGAAAGGAAACTTGCACGTTGTGGTACCTACCTAAAATTTTCAGCTCTTTGATGCTTGCTGCAGTCCTTGTCCCATATGTTATCACACCCGTGTACTTCCCGATGTTTGCTCGAGTTACGTTGACCAAAACCACAGATAACCGCCATTCCTTGTCGCTTATATTCCGTACTTTGCAATACATTGAAGAGTCTGTCATCATATGTTTGCATAACATAGATTCCATCCTTGCAATTTCTATCCCATTTGCGTTAGAAACGTTTATTTTATAGATGTAAGACTTTAAATACGTTGGTCCTAGTATCCATTCCAATGTTGCATTGCATCCAGGGATGGCAAACACTTCATTTTCTAAAGAATACATAAGTACAGTATTCAAAATACTCTGAGGAAGGGGAAGTATAGATTACCTTATAATATTCACATGAATCTTGTACATAATAGATTTAAATCGATTGACAGCATGTTTTGTAATACATTACTGGGAGAAGATACTTAAATATCTTTTAAATTGAAATATTTTCTATAATTAATCGAAGATGTTCGTAATACTCACCGCTGCGATTAGCTTTCCCTTTTATGAGGGTTATGCTGAAACACAGAATCACTACACACACTAGGCCCATTTTTCTAACGAAATATCAGATCAATGTATTGATGCATGAAAATAATCTTCTTATTTAGTTCTTGACGTCTCTTTTAAAGTGAAATGAGTACGATGCTCGTGAATTGTTGCCCAGGATGTGATGCGTGGGAAACATCTTACATTTCCGACCACTGATATAAAGTACATGAGAGGGATGATTGTTTCTTCATTTGTTGAATCATTATTATAAGATGTTTAAAATAATTTTCAGAGACCAAATATAGCTGGTAGATAAAATATAAAATAGGCATTGTTTGGTATCCGACCTGACTGCTAATATCTCACGACAACCGGAGGTGTTACACATTTATTCGAGGAAAATAAGCGAATCATATAATGGCAGTGCTACTAACTTCTGGTGACGTCATGTAAATGATGACTAACATCGCGTGACTCAAATGATCCTTGGCTCACTTTCACAGTGAGCCATCTTAGCTTGTGCAAAGGTAGCAAAACTGTTCCGAATGGATTGTCTGTTGACTTTTTTCTTGCCCACTCTTTGAATGTATAAAACACTTATTAGTTTATTCAGTTTTTGAGGAAGGGGAAGTATAGATTACCTTATAATATTCACATGAATCTTGTACATAATAGATTTAAATCGATTGACAGCATGTTTTGTAATACATTACTGGGAGAAGATAATTAAATATCTTTTAAATTCAAATATTTTCTACAATTAATTGAAGATGTTCGTAATACTTACCGCTGCGATTAGCTTTCCCTTTTATGAGGGTTATGCTGAAACACAGAATCAATACACACACTAGGCCCATTTTTTCTAACGAAATATCAGATCAATTTATTGATGAATGAAAATAATCTTCATATGTAGTTCTTGATGTCTCTTTTAATTCGAAATGAGTACGATGCTCATGAATTGTTGCCCAGGATGTGATGCGACGGAAACATCTTAAATTTCCGACCATTGGTAGACAATCCACGAGAGAGATGATTGTTTCTTCATTTGTTGAATCATTATTAAAAGATGTTTAAAATAATTTTCAGAGACCAAATATAGCTGGTAGATAAAATATGAAACAGGCATTGTTTGGTATCCGACCTGACAGCTAATATCTCACGACAACCGAAGGTGTTACACATTTATTCGAGAAAAATAAGCAAATCATATGATGGCAGCGCTACTGACTTCTAGTGACGCCATGTACATGCTGACTAACATCGCGTGATTCAAAGGATCCTTCAGTTTTTGAACTTTTTTCGTAATAGGTATTTTCGAATGCTTCATTGGTGTGTAGAGATCGAAATCAATGTAATTTATTAGACTTATTTCCTTAAACTGCATTCGATATGATGTTAATAAGCAACACCACTGCCAATAATGATCGTTTCACACCAGAGTAATCCTTGTTTTGAGATGTCATCAGTATCATTTATTCATAGAATTTTGCCGAAAAAAGTTAAAAAGTTAAATATTATAGTGCTAAATTTGCTGCTTAAAGACTCGATGTTTCTGTATTTGCATTACTTTTACCAAAATCCTTGGAAAATGAAGAAGCAGACGTTTCTGGGAGATTCTTTTAGAAATCAACTTCTGGCAGCAGTGGCATTTCGAGAGTCGCGAGAGCATAACAGGGATCAATCTGAGCTCATAGGTTATCATAGGTTATGAAGGACTTTATTTGTATACCGAGAGATAGAGAGAGAGAGAAGGAAAGAAAAGGGCATCCAATGAGTAAAAATTCAAGATTCATGAAACAGTAACCAACAACCATTTTTTTAATCAAAATGTTTTATAAGTCCCTCTTCATACATCATCAACAAAGAATGAAGTTAGAGGATGGGGGCAGTCCTTCCTCTTCATGTGCAATGCTTTATTAAAAAAATCATTACCAATGCAAGTTAAAAAATAAACATTAAAGTATTTACTAGGTTGACAACATCGGTAAGTGAGACCTGTGTTCCAATGTTCTAGGATAGTGTCGTCTTGCCATTGATGGACACTAAGTTTTTGAGCTAAAGAAATGAGATAACCATAACGATCATGAAACCACATTTCTATTATTTCACCGTTTCTAGGGAAATGGGATCCAAAACGAGTCCGTAAATGTTTTAAAGGGAATCCAAGATTTTAATGATGATGAAAATACACACAGTATTGTCTTCACAACCACTGAATCTATTCCTTGTAATATCACATTATTGAATTGGATATAAACAGCATTTCTTCTCATTATGTGCGTGATATATTAGGTTCCTGATTGATAAATATTGTCTGCGTCGATGACATAGCTCGAACAACTTCAGGGTTTCGATGAGGAAGTTCAAGCTTGGCACAAACCACTGAACTCTAGGGAGCTGTGTACGAAGTGTGTGTAAGGAGGTAATGTAGTTCCCAGGCATTCATTTCTTTTCATCCATATACTTCACAGGTAATGATATGCAATAATTTAAAACTTATTTTGTTCTTTAAACTGGTAAGTCAGTAAGTCGAAGAGCGGGAAGTATCAGTACTTTGCTGCAAGAAATCTTCAATGCGGTTGGTATCAGTCATAGTCGGTGTAGGTTTTGAATGCTGTTTCAAGTTTGCATACAACTCCTTCAAGATGTTCTCTTCTTAGACGAGAGTCCATGCTTTTTCCAAATAATTCTCCAACTTTTCTTCTTGAGATATCATTAAATATTGGTTGTGTTGTACTTGACTAGGATGATCGATTTGACAAAAATAACAACGTTTTTTGGCTAGAAGAGCCAGTTTCTTACCCACGTGATGAACAAAACAAGACATGAAGTCTTGCTTTTGTTCTGGCTATCGTGCCAATACTGTTTCCGTTTTGCTTTCTTGCTTTTCTTTTTCTTTCTACTGCTTTGATTCTGTGTCCGTGACAGCTGTGGTTCCTGTTTTTGATCATCTATAGAATTGGAAAGATGACTGAGACTGCGTTTTTACTTTCTTTGCTATTGTTAATGCAGTTGTAGTGGTTGTTGCTGCTTTTAGTGTTGTGGCAGTGTTTTCTTAGCTATATTTCGCATGGGCTTATTTAGTCCATCCATCGAAAATTGTTATTGCGTATTTTAAAAAACCCTCGTAGGGCTGTCGTTTAACTAGACTAATATTATTACCTTCGGATCTCGATTAATTTAAAATCATATGGTTATGATATTCAATATGACTGAAAGGGTAGTCATCATCAACAATGTTTCATCACGTAACCGATGTAAACGTCGTGAGAGATGGTTCTGAAACTTTACAAACACATTTTTGTACGTTAGATCTAAATGATCCTAGGATGTTCTCAGAAAATAATACAGTACAAGTTATAGTTGGTTCTGAGAAAAAAAAAACCCACACCAAATACAGAAACAACCAGTGCTGATGGCATTCGAAAAAGTGGCCATCATGTTCAGAGTTTTCTTGTTATTCCTCTTACAGCAATAAGATGATACTTTAAAAACTTAACGTCCATATCTGACTGAAGGGGTCTTGCTCTGGCACTCACTATATCTGTCATGATGGAATTAGTGTTAGTCTTATAGCTTCCCTATGTTGCAACCAGCTTTTAAATCTTGTAATGGCCATTATTTCCTAGTAAGGTTTTTGAAACATTAACCAAGAAAAAGTAATAGAACACGCAAATTTAAATAAGCGAAGATGTGAAAAAAATATTTTATTTCACTGTTGTAATGAGATGTGTTCTTGAGTATGTTGCAGGTATTTTACATCTCTCACACACATACATAAACAAACTTACATACATACGTAAAAACAACACATAAACACACATATAACCGCATAGCTCTTACCGACCTGAAGCAAACAATATGATGGTGTTCCAAGACAGGACAAGACAAGAGAAGAGAAAACTTTGTTACACACAGGTTGTAAAGTTTACAACATATGAAGTATAGAAGAAAACGAGCATGCATTTAGTGTGTGATATGATAATATAATGATTAATAGGGATTACACATTTCGGAAAATACAATCTCAGAACCTGCAAATATTTTTCAAGAGTCGTATGTTATCTGTGTTTATCCATTGTTTATATATAAACTTTAGTCCTTGAAATGTAATAATGAGGTAAATATGTTTGTCTTTCATCACGAAAATAACAACACGACAGAAGATATTGAAATACATCACCTATTATTATGTATACGTATTTTAAGTAAATACATAACTTTATTAGCTATATATACTAGATTTTGCAGGACTTTGGAGAATTGTCTAGTCTTGTGAAATATAAGGCCTAAATATTTAGATTCATCGAGAACTTCAATATAGGTATTTCTTGTCTTAAATTGGTATGTGCGATCGTTTTGTTTTGTTGAACCAAATACTATAATATTTGTTTTTTTCTGTATTGATTGTAAGTTTCCAGTTATCGTAATAGATACCAAGTGCATCAAGGGTATATTGCATGTCAGAATGATTGTCTGCGACATGTATAGTTTCATCTGCGTATAAAAGCAACATAACATTTAACATATTTACAAAATTAGAACGTTTGGTTGGTACTGCACAACCTCGACATCTAAAAAAAATTGTTCTGGGTCATTTAGGAATAAAGAGAACAATATAGGAGATAAATTGTCACCCTGTCTTACACTTTTTTCACATGAGTATTCATTATTCACTCAGACACATGATTTGATATCATTATAAATACTCGATATAGCATCAAATCTCTTTCACTTGGTGCCTATCGAAGACAACTTATGCCATAATCCAGCTCTCCATGCATTAGCAAAGGCACTTTTAACATTAACAAAAGTACATACAATTTCTGTTTTGCAATATATAAATAATTCAATAAAGCTATACGAAAAATATATTGTCTATTGTGGAGTAGCCTTTCCTGAATCCAGCTTGAATCTCAGATAGGAAATTATTCTTATCAAGGAATTTAGTCAATATTAAAATTAGGTATCTGACCATTAATTATTTTATAGCCAGAGAACCAGTCCACTTGTGGGGGAATCAAAAATATAGAGGACTAAATATTTTGAGATCCACTCATTGGCTAGTAAATGGATTTAATTTTTTCCATTAATAATTACATAAACTTCAATTTCTCTACTATATTTGGTAACAAAATATTTATATTATTTTAATATCCTATATTTAATTTCCTACTGACAAAATAGCATATGAACTCATGGTGCAAGACTATGCTGTTAGGTGCAGATCAGGGGTTTTGTATGCTTATCTAATGCAGAAATTATTTTTTATTTTTTAATATATCAACATTAAGTTCTGAATTAGTGGTCCGAGCCCAATCGGAGTGGGGGTAGTGTGTGTGTCAATGACATCTATGTGCATCTCTTCATTCGTTTCAGTGTCATTAGTTGATTGTTGAGAAATTACAATACAAAACAATCATTTTTGGAGTAATTTAGAGCAGACACAGGTAAAAGTGCAAATAATTAAGGAAAATAAGACTCACGTAGCTTTATAGCTGTCCAGTAACTACTACTATTTGGATCAATTGTCACATTTTTTTTACCTCCATGTGAGATTGAAGTTTAAGATTCAATAGACCATCTATTGACCATGATTTGCCATCACCAATATCCATTGAACATTTATATTTGCACTACAGGCACAGTTAGAAACTTCCTAAGATGTATTATTATATTGACCAGAGGTGCTGAGTATATTTTTAGTCACCACATTAATCGCCTTGTATTTTAGTTACATTTTCTACCTGAATGTAACATCACTTAGTTGCAGGGTGGAATAGTGTTTCCCCAACTCCTAAATTCATTGCGTTATTATACATACCATTGCATAGAATGTCAATAATGTTTTCTGGGTAACATCGGAACAAATTCACTTTTCTTATTTCATCTCGGATCTTTGCCATATCTTTCGTGTATGTGCTCCTCTCACTCGACTAGACAGGAGAAGTATGAATTATTACCTTCTTTGTCACAAAGAATCTTGGATTTAGCAAATGGCTTAATTTATAATTTACAACTCTCTGCATCAAGGTATTAGTGGGAGTGTATAGGTTATATCCCCTAGTCCATTGTTTGGGAATGAGCTACTTAAATGGTATATGTATTTTGTATTTTTTTTAAAATTACAATTAGGAACTTTGTGAAAAGCCCTGTTTCCCGGAATAAAAGATCTTTATGCATATATCTTGTTAGCTATATTTTAGACGAAAGTTTTCTTATTATTCACATTTTTCTTTTAAGGCTTATTATTCATAGTTTTCTTTTTAGGCTCACATTACTTTGATTCATAAATCAATACATGCAAAATAAAAATCTTTATGCATATATCTTGTTAGCTATATTTTAGACGAAAGTTTTGTTATTATTCACATTTTTCTTTTAAGGCTTATTATTCATAGTTTTCTTTTTAGGCTCACATTACTTTGATTCATAAATCAATACATGCAAAATAAAAAACAAACTAAATGCTAATGCTTTCATTGAAAGATTGAATAAAGATGAATTTCTCTTTACCTCCCTTGCCCGGAGTCACCGGCATGCAGATCAACCTATAAATCTTTGGTGTTAGTCATTCTTAGAAACTTGTATTGCACTCAAACTTCGTCAGTACCAAGGTGTAAACCTCTTTTTTTTAACAAGATTGTACTTTTCCTTGAAAAGTCTTTGATATTGTATTTTTGTGACATCCCTCTCTAAATTTTTTTCACTTGTTACATCCTTGTTATGAAAAATATTTCCTGGTTTGAAATGAAAGTGGCTCCTTTTAAAATAACCTTAGGTTTTCATCTTTACGTTTGGCCTTTCTGACACTGTAGTGTAACTGTAGATTATGATGTGAATGCAGCATCTATTTTCTACGTTTAGAGTTATATACTACATTATTTATAGTATTTCTTTGCATCAAGTGGAGCTAGTATCAGCTGACAGACTGGCCAGAACAACTTTTGATCTTTTGTTCCGGACCACTACATTCATAAATTTCTCATGTGACAAGTGATACAAAGCAAAAAGAACCTCTTCGCGTCCTTAATCACTTCTCAGTATATGATTCAAGAAAGCAAAAACTCTGATTAAGAACATTTTAGGCATCCAAAGTATCGTCTTTACACCAGAAATTGATGAAAACTGGGGACTGTGTAATTTGATACTTCTTATTACATAATGCCATAGGTGTATATTTCATACATGCACATCTGAATAGCAAACACACAGAAAATGAAACAAAAAAACATGAGACACATTATTAAAATCAATACTTTTATTCAGTTATCTACATCTAAAATTTATGAAGCTGTGTTATGTATATTTAATCTATAATGTGTGTTTGTCCATTAAGGTGAGTTGTACTTTATACTATGGTCACTAGTAAACATAATGTTTACAAGCATTTGAGTTCAAGGTCATACTTATTTGCAGTTAGACTGGTTGTTTTCCATTTTATTGCTTCACATCCTGTTGTTATAGGTCAAGTGAAAATGTGTATAAATAGGGATTTGGTAAACAAATAATTGATTCCTGTTTTTGATAAGACTGTGGGAATCTATTTGTGATCAGATTTCACATTGTGCTGTTGAAATCAGATATAATTCGAGATGATTATTATTTAATATATAATCATTGGAATTACTACAGTGCTCATTTACTTTTGAATTAATACATTACTTTGGACTTTTGTGAACTCATTGAATAACATTTTGGATTGTATCATTGTGTTATATCAAGACATTCAAGGCTACTGGAACAGATTCGGAAAATTCCATATTTTTGGACTTGTGATTAGGACATTTAGAATTATTAGGAATTTGATTCAAAATATTGTAAGAATCTCTTGAATTTCTCTTTGTATTATAGGGAAATAAATTGCTTGTTGGTATTACTTACATTATCGGTTTCACTTTCTTTCTGTTACGTATTTTGTTAAGACCTAGAGTCGCAACAAGATGGAAACATTTCTTCAAAATGCAACATTCATTCTTATGATCTTTTGGCATTACATAAGTTTTGATTATTATCATTTACTGTGCTCAGAATACCGCCCAAATTAGCATAGTGCATACGTGGTGTCTAAGATTGTGAATACACAAAAAATTTATAAAAGAAATTGATGTTCGGTATAGGTTAGAAAGCAGATTTAGAAAAGAAATATTGTGGTTAACGTACACACCGGATGCTTTCTTAATTGATGACTTTGTGCCTTTGGTGACTTTGACTGTGGCAGTTTTCTTTGTGGTTTGGATTGGAACGTGCGCATCAGAGCAGGCAGTTGTTCCAGCAAATGTTGACAGTGGTATTGGTAATTCACAGCTTTTTACTGCAGATCTGCAGGCGATATCGGATGAGGGTGAGGGCGCGTCCGGCGACACCCATTCGTTAGATTTGCTAAACAGCAGGCGAAAACGCAAAATATGCCACTTTGGGAACATATTTTGTTGTCAGCCTGTTACTGAAAAACCTCATCGTATGCTGGAAGTGCGCTGGAATTAGGCATAGAGCCATAAAGCTGTTGTTCAGACGGTTGACACGACATAAGACAGTTTATTACGAATTTCCAGCGAGATTTGTCATGATATCCTCGTGAGCTTCCGCTCTTCTGCAAGCTATTGGTTTATGCCACTTCGTCAATTAGCGATACCAGGTTGAATGAAGAGTGTTCGCAGCCACTTGAAGGACACGAAATGGTCTGCAATGACGATGCCGATATTTGGGGCGTCAAAAAAGATCGTTAGCTGATGGAATAAGAGTGGACTAACACTGCCTAACAGGGTATATAAAACGCTAAAATATATTACCGCTAAAAGTGTCGGCGCTAGCATTGCCGTCGCTGCTACGTCTGTCGCTGCCTCGATTGAGAACTGATTCTTCGTTCCGCTCGACTTTGGGTGGCTAAATGATCACATGCCATACTACCAGTCCTGCCATTCAAACTACTTCACCTTCGAGCTGACATTTAACGACTACGGCAGACTCTGCATCATGGCCGTTTCACAGTGGGTATTAGTGTCTAGATAGGATACCCAGCTTGTTGGCTTTTCGCTGTCGTATCCCGGGCACATTGAGTTGTTAGCTTTTGAATGTCGCTGGTTTACTATACAAATCCCACCGCAGATACCCCTCTCAATAAATACGTGCATATCAATATCGGTCAGCAGCTCCAGCGTCGTGCCTGTGACTTTTAGGAGGGAGTCCCAGCTCATTCCTAGTGCGATGTAGTAGTGGACTGGGTAAAGGCCATAGCTCTTTAGCGAGGTGTTGCTGAAGACCTTAAACCCTCCGCAGAATCACGTCAGTCTTAAGGTATAGGTCATGGTGGCTTCCCATGTCCTGACATCCAAATTCGTTCCACACATTCTGCACATGCTAGTAGTCTTTGTCAGAAATGCTGGTGGGGCTTAGCTGGCTAAAAAAGGATATATAAAGAAGGCAGCTGCGTTTTTTCTCAAATCGGTCCTAGTAGCTTAAGTACTTGTACGGGTAAACTCTCTTTTGTAGCACAAGGTCAATGACGTGTGTCTTGCTGTGGAACGAAATGCCTCATTTATCATGTTAGCTACCAGTACCAGCTTTTCCAGGCTGTTATTCATAAACTGGAGGCTGTCGATAATCTGTAGATGCCCAGCAAAAACGGATTGAAATTTTCCATGCTGTTTGGGATAGCACTGATTTTTCCAAATGAGGCTGTTCAGATCGCCTCTATGATAAGATAGCCGTCATAGCTGAGCAGGTTTTGAAAAAACAACTGGTACCTTTGTTTTATCTGGCGAGATCAGTAGCTTGAAGTTGCATGCGTTGTGTGCGGTGTCGCGGTATTGACGGGGACATGCCAGTGGTCTCGCACCCTATTGTTACCTAGTTCCTCGCAGCAGATGTGGCAGTCTGCGACTTTCTGGAAGTTAGTATCCATGCATAATAACATCGGTCTTGTTTTGAAACACCTCTAGAATGTATTCTATCTCACGCTAAAGGTACTTGATAAAAGCGGCAATTGCATTCTTGCCACCGTATAATACTGACTCCTTGGAAATTACATCGCTGCGAATAACTATGTAGCAAAAGCTACATGGGACCTGGTCCGCTCTTTGATCCGTTCCACTGGCACGTTCATTGCCTCGAAATCTGCATAAATAGTGTACGGGACACGTATCTGTTGCTGGTGAATCTGAACGGTTAGAATGTTCTTGCCTGGCTCCGGTAAGGACTCTCGCTGAGGTTTCTCGTTATTGCCGCGGCTGTTTTTGTGTGGGCCTCCAAAAGGTCGGCCCGCCTGAAGAGATGTAGGCATCGGCGGCAGACTTGCTTCTTCTCATAGTGTTAGTTGTGTTGTCGTACGAGGTGGCTTACACATTTTGTCGAGACATAGTTGCTCTTTTCGCTTTCGGCGATCAGCAATATGTCTTTGGAATACTGTCTCGGATTACGCGACCCGCTAATGTGCAGCGGATATAAGCCATTGTTGCTGCCAAATAAACTAGCTGCAATAGTTTTGTTGAAGGATTCATACTTGTCATTATCACTAACCTTTCCAGGAAAGTCAATGTAGGCAAAGTTGATCTTGCCAAATTGCTCGAGGTACTTGCCTGGCTTTTTAAGGTTTCTATCGTCTGCCGGTTAAAGAGCCGACAGAATGTGCCACTGAAAGCAGCGGTTGTCCCATCAGCTCTGCCTTACTCTTGGGAAGTTCCAAATCCCTGACAAGGTCATTCAGTTCACCTTGTGTTATGATGTGTGGTTCAGAGGAGGAGGATAGGAGAAAATATGGGTCATGTGACATTGATGGTTCAGGACTAGAAGTTTCATCCTCTTCCTATTCCTCGTCCAACTCAAGTGAGAATGATTCTGGTGCATCAGGAACCGGCAGTCCTTCTCCGTGATGTACTGGGTGTATAGCTGATGAAATGTTTGGATAATGCACAGTCAACTTTTTCTTTTTTGACACACCTTACCCAACTGAAGGCACCATGAAGAAGTAACAATTGCTGATATGATCTGTTGGCCCTCTCCAAATCATTGGCACTGCAAAAGGCATAGATTTCCTTTTCCTGTTAAGTGTTGCAGCATATGTGTGGGGCCCACCTCTTGTCCCGATCTCCAATTTTGAAGCCAAAATAAAGGTGATAGGCTTTCTTAACCATAGTGGTTATACTGCGCTTTTGTGATGCAAAAGTCACTTCACCACAAACATAACAGAAGTTATCTGCATTGTTCACACAAGTATGAGGCATCTCTGCTCACTTTGGCTAAACAGAAATGTGTCCCTTTGCAAAATCAAACACTGACAAATAAGAGAGCACGACACTGCATGATTTGTAGAGCTGATATAGGGCAATTTCTTCAGCAGAGTGATGTAAGCTTAGTTATGATTGCATCATCGATGACTTCTAGGAATAACATGATGTAGTTAATATCATGTATGACCCAATACCAGCTTCAGATTGCATCATTCATTGTTTTGCCTAAAAAGCAAGTACTGTCCAAACATAGTCATGGATTTATTCATAGATCCAGTCAAAGATGTATTTTAGTCATTTCTGGTTTAAATTGAGATCCCTTCCCTTTATAACTCACTTATCGTCCGCCATTCCTAAGTCAAATGTTGTATATACTGACCCAGTATCATATCTTTAAAACTAGAGCCAATCAACAATTATAAGCATCATTTTCATTCTCAGTGACCCAGAATTAGTAACGTTTGACAACATTTATTGCAGAAGCATTTTGACTGTATACCAGTATAATTAATTAAAATGTCTACATTACATGTGCTTTTCAAATTTTACTCAAATTGCTGGCATGCTAAATGCCATGTAAATATGAATCAAATATGATGGTACAGTGGAGACCGACTTGGTCTATATATTTTATTTAAAGGCTGCAGATGCTAGTGGTATTTAAAGAACAGCAATTGCAACCTGCAAAGTCGTGTGAAAAATAATAGTAAAAAATAGGGCCCTTTCGCGCACATGGTATTTCAAGTCATGGCTTGTGGATTTTGAGTCAGGGCTTGTGAATTTTTCCAAGGCACCAGCCCTTCACCTGTGTCTGAATTTTTTTTCTTTGAACACTGATTATTAAATAAAATCATTACATACAATTATTTCTTTACCATTATAAACAGGCATCTTTAATTTTCATATAGCAAGGATTGAAGTTAAGTTTAATTGCCCATTTGAAGGTTTCTTGATCTGAAATTTTCATTCTAATTCCATCATTTAATTTATTTCAACTAGTGTTACTGAAATTTTAGTTATCCACCAAAGTTTTTTTATTATTGTAATATTAACTACTATGCCAGTATAGTCAAATAAGATGATAGTTTAAATTATTTTAATTCTCAAATATATTGTTTAGTTACATTAGTTATTCTTGAGTATGATTACATTCTTTTTGCAATAATTTGAGGAATCTAAAATAAGAGTTTGGTTATTCAGTTAATGTTAGGATATGTATGCACATACACACTCATTTGTAAGCAATAGAGTTACATCTAATTACATACATCCACAATGTTGACAGTCACATATACACGCTACTGAAGGCCATCACAATACCACCTCTTGTCCCCATTATATATATATATATATAAATATATATCTATATATTTATATATATATATTAACCATGAGCAATGATCCATGTTTAAAGATGACAATACCACCTCTTTCCCCCATCATAGACATCAATACCACTTTGTACCCCTATCAGACACATCAACACCACCTCTTACCCATATCAGAGACATCAATGCCACTTTTTACTCCTATCTGAGAAATATCCAGGAATTGAAATAAATTAAATTGCTGTTTTCTGCAAAAGAACTAAATTTGATGATTACAAAAATAAATTCTCAGTAGTTTGTTATAACAATCAAAGTGTCAACTGATATTTCTATATATTGACATGATAAAGGTTATTTCCATTTTATGAAGGTCAGTTGAGGTTGGGCAGCTGCATTTAAAGTCTGGTGTTGACTATGACAATGTGATAAAAAAGGTCATTATGGCAATAATGAAATAAAAATGAGGCGGCAATCGGAGTGACAGTATACAGTTCAAATTTAACAGGATAGTTTTGGATAGAAAATTCCTCAGTGCCCTTAGATTAAAACTTAAAGATAATTTCCATATAAGTTTGCTAAAAGTCCAAGATTCATGTAAGAATTACAGGAACTTTTTTTTAACCATTTAATGGTAAGACATATGTATTACTTTAAATTTCTAGTAATGGCACTGGCATCAGCAATAGTCACATGAATGGCATCAACAAATAGTCACATATTTTCTACATCAGTTGCTGTATTCAACTGAATGGCAAAAACACTGTTTGATTTAATTTCAGCTAGATTGTTTGTATAATGTATTGATGATTGCATTCCTTTGATCTTAATCAGATGTTTGAAGTGTGCAGAACTAAAGCTATAATGTATTGCTCATCACGAATATCATCATAATCATCATTATCAACACCTTTCTATCCACATGACCAAAGATCATCGAGTGTTTTGTGTTTATATTGCTAGGTAACTGTTGTCCAAACTGCTGTACCACTGGATGCACTGAAGATTCTTTCTGTGGTCTTTGTCAATCAGAAGGATCCCATCACCATTATTATCACATAGACATCCACTACTTTTATCTGCTAGATGTGAAGATTCCTGGTGTAGACTGTTTGGGCATTACGTTTGGAGAGTAGTATTGCAGGTAAAATCAAGAATTTGTAAGTATTCATGTGGCATTTCTCACTTGCAAATGGTAAGACATAAATATTACTTTTCAGGCAACAATAGATTTGGCAGTGATGGCAATATTTACTATAATCCTCACCAATATATTAAGCTATTTAAGACCTGATATCCCTAAAAAAAGTATTCTAGACTAGAGCAGCATATGCTTTGTGTAAAGTAGGAAATAAAGCCATAAACACTATATCTGTATACCAATGTACGTTCAAAATCGTAAACTGCAATGATATGTTCCAAATATTTGATACTATGGTGAGGCCAATCCTTTGCTATTGATCTAATATATGGAGGATAGAGTACAGTCAAACCTGTCTAATGTGGCCATCTCTGGAAGTGAAAACAATGACATCTGCAGACAGTTGTCTGCTTTATAGAGGTTTATTAATCTTGTGCAAGTGACGTTGAAATTGTGAGTGCTTGAGGCAGGTAATTTTGTGCCTGGGACCTTTGAAACAATGAGTGCTTGAGGCAGGTAATTTTGTGCAGGTGACCTTGAAATTGTGAGTGCTTGAGGCAGGTAATTTTGTTCCAGGGGACCTTGAAGCAGTGAGTGCTTGAGGCAGGTAATTTTGTGCCTGGGACATTGAAACAGTGTGTGCTTGAGGCAGGTAATTTTGTGCCTTGGACATTGAAACAATGAATGCCTGAGGCAGGTAATTGCTTAATAGTGGTGACCTTTGAGCAGGTTTGATAGTATATGGAATCGATTGAAAGTATTTGTATTTTTTTGGTATATGGTTATTAGGAATATCAAATAGATCCAATAATTGTATGGCACTTGGAGATTGATTGTGATATCCTTTGTCTTCTAGATGCAAACAGTATGCAGAGAATGGAAACATTCCAGAAACCCACTTCATTGTTATGTTATGTTAACATTGCTTGATGATGCAGAAAGAAGATAATACTTGGGCATCTAAACAGGGGCAAATGCTTTACAAGTATGGCTTTGGCATCGTGAAGATGACTCATGACGCTGGAGATGAAAATTGATTTGTGTCAGGGATCAGATATTGTTCATTGCAAAAATATCATGACAGCAATTTAGCTTCTTAATCTAGAAGTCAGCATTACATTACCTAAAAAAATATATATGTTAAATGCTGAAAAAATATGTTGTTTTTATTTTTATTGTTTTTCTTCCATGTTGTTGATGCTGACCACTGATGATAGAACAGGGGAGACAACTCATTATATTAACAAAGATGAATGAATAATATCCCTTCCGTGTATTTCATATAGCAGATAAATATCATTTTAATTTCATATGTCACAACTATAATGATGGTAAATAAATATATTAATGAAATTTACTACAGTTTCTATGCCATAGAAAAATGAAAATCCTTTTTGATGTCTGAAAGTGTTGATTATGATATCAAAACTCATAAAAATATATTGTAAATGCATTAAAGAAGTTGGCAATCTAATATTGCTTGTATGGTACATGACTAATAGTTTCTTAATTGCACTTAATTTTGTGCTTAATTTTCTACATTATATATACGAAAATGTATTTAGTCTGAGTTTTTTGGCTTCCATAGTTCATTGTCTGACATCCATTAGCACAAGTTTGTTATCTCTACTCCTCCCAAACTACTTTGAGGATTGCCCATGAAACTTCACACACACATTCATCCTGTGGTCTAGTTGGTCCTAAATTAAAGATGGTTCTGATTGCACCATCCATTATGGCATAACAGTGGCCAATCTTAAAAAGGCTGTTTGTCGCTACTCCTCCTGAATGGATGGTCATATCAGCAAGAGGTTTTCAGCGAAAACTCTTATGATGTCTAGTTGGTCCCTGAATGGATGGTCATTAAAGCAAGAGGATTTTCAGTGAAAACTTCTTATGATGTCTAGTTGTCTCTAATGAAAATAGTTCCAATCTAATGCCAAATATGGCCACCATAGCAAATATCTTGAAAATCTTGTTATCACTACTCATGAACAGAAAGTCATATCAACATAGAGTTTTTACCAGAAGATTTCTTTGATGTCTAGCTGATCCCAAATAAAATGGTGCTTTTCTTACCTCAATATGGCTACCACAATGGCCATCTTGAAGATCTTGTTATCACTAGTCCTCCTAGATAGATGGTCATATTGACTTGTGGCCTCTCACCAAAAGACTTCAGGTGATCTCTGTTTGGACCTAACTCACAAATGGTGATGATCTGAGATCCAATGCAGCTACCATCTTGCAAATCTTATTATCACTACTCCATCTCAATGGAAAGTCATATCGACATGGGGGTTTTCACCAAAAGACTTATATAATGTCTAGTTGTTTCTAAATGAAAATGGTGCCAATCTGATTTCCAATATGCCCACAAGCTGAGGCCATTTTTAAATCTTATTATTAGAGGGTTATACTGAGATGGAATTCCCAGAAAGACTTATTATGATGTTTAGATGTTCCTAAATGCAAATGGTGCTAATCTGACATCAAGTATTGCCACCATGACAGCCGTCTTGAAAATTTTGTTATTCTACTGCTCCTCCAAATGAATGGTCATATTCACATGAGATTCTCACCAAAAGACTTCTAATGAGTTCTGGTTGGTCCTAAATGAAAATGATACCAATCTTAAATCCAATATGGCTGCCACAGGGGCACAAATCTTGTTATTGCTCAAAAATATCAGAGATGGTTTTCGACACCCAGCAGTTAAAAAGAAGAAATGGTCTCATCAGAATTCTTGGAAATTCTTTTCAGCCAGTAGAGTGTCAGTCCATTCAAGGTAACAGAAAGAAAGTGAAACCAACAAATGAAGTACAAATCAACAAGCACTTTATTTCTAGATAATTAAAATGAAAATCAAAAGACACCTACAGTTATGTGAATTAAAATCCAATTGATCCAATAAGTCTAAGTATCTCCTAATTACAAGTCCTAAATATATAGAATGTTCCAAATGAATGGCTGTATCCTGAAATGTGTTGATGTGCAATGGTCTTTAATGTCCTGCAGTGTCAGTAGTCTTTAATGTGCTAATATACCAAAATGAAGTACTCTAAATATCTTTGAATACGTTCACATAAATCCCCAAAGTCGTCAATTCAAAATCCAAAAATCCAAAAGTCTATGAGCACTTTTAAAATCCAATAAATATTTTAAATATTTCCTCTCTCATAATTTAGAATGATTTTCCACAACTGTAATAGCTCTTTAAAAAGACTGTGATGATAATGTCGTCTAAACTGGAAAAAACTGTCCCCACTAAACATGGTGTATATAAAGATTAAGAGTCCCATGACAGAACATTCTATGAATAGTTAAATGGCCTATGTGCTTTTTGACACATAAATCCTAAGGTAATTCTAGTTTGATCTTGTAAAACAAAATCAAACCTTGTACCTCAAACTAAGGTAAACATTGTGTTTATCAAAGCTATCATTGAACTCAAATCTTAAGTAAACAACCTAATTAACAAGGACACTAGTTATAACTTTTTTTTTATGGTAAACAACACCAAAGCTTAAGCAAATATTTAAAGTCAAGAAACATTTATAATTTCCTAAAAACTATTTATAAGTTATATTAAACATCATACATAACACTTTATAAACAAGCTTAAATATTACCTAGGCCACGAAATGATCAACCAAACTTTTGCCTACTGTCTCTTTTGTACAATTCAAAATACCCAGACCACCATGAACACCAAACTATCATGGCTAGCCACTTCCCCATTACCAGACACCACATTGCAACACCAAAGCACTGCCTTTGTGTTATCTTTTCACAAGCTGAAATATTTACCCGACCACCATGAACACCAAATGATGCCGTCCTATTTCTTTTGACAAATCCAATTACCCAGCTAACTTCCTTGTTACAGCAAAGTATGATGGTCTTTTTGTTAGGTGCCATTTTTTTGTTGGTTTTTTGAGTCATTTTCATTCATACGGTGTTGGTTTGCTTTGTGGTACTTAGAAGATAAGTTATTGGACTTCCAGATTAACCTAACTTGGTATTGGTTACTATTTATGTACCTATAAATGTTCTGCTTGAATAATTAATAATGCTGCCATGGTAGGAACTAATCACATAACTTTATACACCCTAACAAAGATGTAAATGTTATTGAAGTTGATACAACACTTTTATCATGATTGCTGTAACTGGGTTTTTACTTACATTTTAGTTTCATTAATTGTACCTTGAAATGTAATTATGTTTTAAATCTAATAAATAGGTTTTCAAGCACATGATGGGAAGATTTTCAATCAAGAACATAGGCTGCAAGGCTCAAGCAGAGATTTAAAAAGATTTTCAATGAAGAACATTTCTTTAACGTAGAAAGAGACACCTATTATGACATTAATGAATTCTGCACAATTGAGGGTAACGTTTATAAATGTTCAGTCCATTCTTAACTTCTCATCTTATATATCCAATCTTGACAAATTTAATAAACTTTTAAGTATTTTAAAGTGTTTAAAAATCATATTACCTCTAATATGGACTTTGATGTCACAGGATGTAAGCCGGGGGTTTTGGGAATGGATTAGGGAAGACACCGAAAAAACAACTGCGGTTAATAAGATGTTTATTTATTAACGCAAGTTAAAGGATGAACAAATCTGACACCATTAATAAACAAATAGATAATGAAAATTATAAAGTTTTTTTATTCCTTTTTTAGGTTTATATAGATTTTATTATTTTTATTATTTTTTTATTCCCAACATGGAACTATCAACAAAAAGTAACTCAACGAGAAAAATCAAAAGATGAATTTAACGAATGGAATTTTAAAACCGAAGGTGAATAAAATTCCTATCACGAAATCAACAAAATTAAAAAATATCATGATCTACACCCTAATATAAACAAGGTCTTATTAAGAGCACCAAGGGTGACCAAAGCATGTGATTAATGCACTTATCAATAATAATTACTCATTTCATTCATCTAATCTATTTACTCATTCAATTTATCAATTCATCAAGCGATATTTGGAATATGTATGAATTTATGAATCTATCGTTCCAATAACGATATTGAAATGGGAGATGCATGAAATTAATGAATTCTATCACACATATAGCGATATTGAAATTGTGGGAATAACATGTAAGTTTTGCTCAGATAAGCAATAGTGAATAATAACGAATGGACATGGAACACGTAATATATATAACTATCGTGGCGCCCCATTCGACGCCCAAGATGTTCTCCATCTCTCCGGTTCCACACCGCTCTAGTCCAATGGTTCAAGGAGCCCCCAAGGCATGTGTCCACCCCTCCCATAGTCTGTTTGAAGGATCCCTCGAGAGCCTATCTCATTCAACACAGACCTAGCTGGGTCGCGAATCCGTTGTGTGTCTCCTCTCATCGAAAACAACCCAGTACCACTTTTCGCCGAACCAACGTCACCCAGACACAGCGTACAACGTCACAAACAAGAAAACCACACAGAGTTCTGTGACTCCTACATCACCTAACCATATATAAGGCAGCTAAAAGTAGTATAACAACCCTAAACCGTTTTGTAGTATATATGATACACGGTTAAGTACTTCTGCCATTGATTATATTTTTGCGCATTGCGCCACACATTCTAATATACTCTCGTTACCACATTACATTAATCATATCAATGCATGCTGCGTATAATTTAAATAAAATCCGTCTGTTCAGTTACAACCAAATAGCTATCTTGAACCAGACTATAGTATTTCTAATAATCATGGCGTTGTATTGACCTAGGTATTGACTCTCTGTAAGAATTTAGAATAAATTCTAAAACATCTACAGTATATGAAAACAATTCTGTCATATAAAACGAATAGTGATAAAGAATACAATCTTTAAATTTCACATACCTCTACATGCTGAAAAGATTTGCTCCGTTAAAGAGGGTAAGCTTTCTGACAAGGACCTCGTCCGTAGTGTTAGTAATTTTTTTATAGAGGAATTTTGGCCTCTATATGGTACCACTTAGCTGTGACAAATATGCGCAGCTAGGTACCTTAGGTTTTCACTGCAGGCAAATTTGCTACATGCAGCTAGGGGTGAAGATCGCGTCTCAGTATATTCAAAAGTTAATCTAGAGCCGGAAAAAAAAATAAACCACCCTCGGAGTAGTAATCGCTCTAGTCGGAAACGAAAACCCCGAATACATTTTCGGATCACACTATACATATTGATATAAATCATACACAAATTCCGTAACACTTGAATCTGAGTTTCATAGTCCAAGAAAAATTTCTGGAATGACCAGTAAAACTTCTCATCATCTGAGTCCTAAGAAAGCATATGGGTTTTTCAGGTTCATTGATAAGCTTGTTAATGATGATAAGAAGAATTGACAAATGTTTGCAATACCTTGTATTCATATTTACTTGCATCAAACAAGGATGGTGGAATAATTTAAATGAAAATTGATAAAATATACATACTTGCACCAATTGATTATACAGGCAAATATATTTTATAATGGCTCATCTATTTCATAACACACAATATAAAACACATGATCATGTTAGAAATTTGCAAAAATCAGGGGTATGATTTTTGACAGTGTTGTAAAAGGTTTGATGAAAAATGTTGATACAATAATCATAAGCTACCAATATAATAATCATGTTATTAAGTTGAATACAATTGCAAACTGCATTAGATAGACCCAGATCGGCCATCGCATAATGGCCCTGGAGATCTGGGTTCTCTGCAAGTTTTGTTAGGACTATTAAAAAATATAAACAAAACAAACATAGACCCTGATCTGACCGGTCCGCATAATTGGCCAGGAGACTATAAAAAGTTAAACAACACAGAACCCTGATCTGATTGCACATTTTAGTGGATGGCAGATCTAGGGTTCTATGTTTGTATTTGCAGTTGGGACCCATTTTGTATAACCGAAGTATGGATTAGAGTATCCTATCACCAATCTGGCAGTTTAAGTTAGTTAATGCCTTTAAAAAATAATTTTTTAAAAATTGCGTTAACTTCAGATTATTATTTTAACTTTTACTTTTTAAAAGCTTTAATTGATTATATCCTATCCTCCTCTCAAGTATAATGTGCATTATCCCCTTAAATAGCAATGGATAGGGCAAGAATCTCAATTAAAAATCAGATATATCCTTCTCTCACGTATAATGCAATACCCCATAATAAGCGTGGATATGGGCAATGAATCTCATTTTAAAAGCTGATTATAACCTTCTCTCCAGTATAATGCAATCCCTGAAATAGCGAGGATATGGGCATGAGAATCTCATTATAAAAAGCTGATTATATCCTTCGCTAAGTATAATGGCATCCCCTGAAATAAGCGTTGGATTTTGGGCATGAATCTCAATTTAAAAAAGCTGATTATAAATAAACCTTTCGCTCCAGTATTAATTGCATCCCCTGAGAATAGCATGGATATGGGCATGAATCTCATTTAACAAAGCTTGATTATATCCTTCGCTCAGTTATATACTATGTTGCATAGATTACCCCTGAAATAGCGTGGATATGGGCATGAATCTACATTAAAAAAGGGCTTCATTTATGTACCATAAATTCCTCGATTATAATTCAGGTCCAACTTGCCAAAACAAACATAGACACTGATCTCTGCTTGTCATATAAATTGCAACGGCAAGATCAGGGGTCTATGTTGTTTGATTTCAACTTAAGTACTCCTAACAAACTGTATAAAGCCAGAACGGGCTGGTTGCTATATTTTGTTGGACAGCAGATCTGGTCCTGTGCAGTTTAACAATTGCATGGACTTGACTTATGTAATTTTCAAACTTTCAACAGAAAAATGTTACATATAGCAAAAATGAGAAGGGATAGTGCATAGTTTGCTTTCCAACAAAGACTGCTAGTATGTTGCAAGCCTATCTTATTGGTCTTTAGAGAATAGAATCTGTAATACTCCTTTACACTTTCCAAAAATACATGCTGAAATATTGAATCATAACCTATAGGGTATTTGGTAAATGTATAATGCCTGTTTCTTCTCTCCATCCTTGTGTGTGATAATATTCATAGCCCTTTTCTCCTTTGCACCTCTTTGATGTTATAGGAAATTATAAGGCTGGTAGGGTGTGTTAGTGTTGTGTACAAAGTATGGTTATGACAGTGGAAGTTGTAGCGGGAATAAAGCTTTTTACTCTGTGTATAAAGGGATAATAGGGAAGTTTCTAGGGGGAATTTCATTTCCCATCTTGTCGCCAGAGAGTTCCATTGGGTAGGGATTTTTTTAATGTTAACATTTTCTATTGTCACAATACAGGCCCATTATGTTGTCCCTATTCAAACCACAAATCTGTTATACCTGATCAAAAAACATGCCAGTTACTACCTTTCATACACATGACCAATTAATCACATTTTTAAACACGTGGGACTCTCATCCCAATTCAAAAACCAGTGACTATTATCCCCATTCATAACTTGTAACTATTATCTCCATTCTAACATGTGGACTGTTACTCCCCATTCAAAACACCAATGACCGTCATTCCCATAATTAAACACATCGGACTGTTTTCCTCATTTCTAAACACATGGACTGTTAGCCCCTTTTCTATCACTCTTCAGAAAAATCTTTCTCCAAAAAAATTGCAGGTGTAGTTTTCCTATGGCGCTATGTGACAGGGGGAGTCATAAATACCTTATGGTTGGCCATTTCTCAGATCGACTGTATCGTTAATTTTATTGTCATCGGTTTACACTCAATCAGAAAAAATGCGTTATTATATTCTCATGTGTTTTGCAATCTAATTATTTAGAACACACAATATAGATCCTGATCTGCAATCACATTAATTCGATGGCAGTAATCAGGGGCTTTGTTCTGCAGTTGGACCAGGGCATTTTTAGAATCGAAATTTTCGATCAAAATTGTCTTGGGGGGGAAGCTCAACATAAAAATAAACTTTGGCGTCCATTGTTCATAATGTGTTTTTATCTTCCTTCCACAATTCTAGATTAATCTCTATATTAAAATCATTTTTTATTTTCTTTTATTTTAATGTGATTTTATTCCATCCTCTTTAGATTTGGGAATACAGCTTCATAGGTTTGGGGGTGGTCTCAACTTGGCAGGTCATAGACCAGCTTCTTGTTTATTTTTCAATCACGAGTTAAATTGCTTTGGAG
The DNA here is from genome assembly GCA_029931535.1 of Margaritifera margaritifera. Taxonomy (NCBI): domain Eukaryota; kingdom Metazoa; phylum Mollusca; class Bivalvia; order Unionida; family Margaritiferidae; genus Margaritifera; species Margaritifera margaritifera. The sequence goes on along the minus strand of JAQPZY010000624.1, from coordinate 9,516 downwards.
AGTCCTGTCTGTTGCTACTTTTAGGTTATGTTGGGGTTTATCTTTTTGTTCACTGATGATTATTTTTAAAAATGCATGGTGGTTGAATTTTTATTTTTTAAAAGGGGGAGAAGACTGAGGAGTAGCTTTTTGGTTAGAAGGCAGAAGGATGCATGCAAAATGTATAAATAGAAAGTTATTTTTCAGTGATTTAACCATGGAAAATTATAATTTTGAAAAAGAGTCCTCTTCTTCATGCGTTGGTAATGACTTTTTGTTTTTATATAATTATAAGCTATATAATCAAGTTTCCTATTGAGGTATTCATTTTAAAATTTGCTATAGGTTAAGGGTCCTTTTCACAGCGGATAACCATAAGATATTAACAAAACCATGTATTTTCAAGAATAAATTTAATGATTCATGCATACCTATCAGAAATATATGTAGCCTGTCTCCACAGATCCATGCCCCGTAGATTTTTCGTGGAATAGCACTCCTTCTCAGGAATCATGCTGGGGTTTGATATGAGTAAATTGTTTGCCTCATCCATGTTAGTTTCGCTTGAAAATACTAGGAAAAATACCAAAGTTTACTACTTTGTCGTGCCACACATTCGGTGCTTTATCCTCTCCATTTCCTCATATTTAACCCATTGATAATTCAGCAACCCTCTCAGAGCGCCCCTCCCTAATATTGTTTGGTTTTTTAGTTCATAAGATGTTTATTTGTAGGTATAAAGCAGTAAAAAACATTCCTTTTAAATTCAATGTTTGTGCAAAATCTAAAGTAGTTTCAAGTGCTGTCAAATTGCACCGAGTTACAGTTTTACTTGCCAAACATGCAAAGGTTGAACTCTAGGAAGTGAGTGAAAATCCTGAGCTTTTTCAATTGCTAAAGCCAAATACTGTATCATTAAAGATGTTTTGAGACCTAAACAACTCATGAAGAGATTATTTGATTTATCCAATATTACACCTAGAAATGTAGTGGGATGAGATGGTCTGCCTTCTGTGAGTTATTACACCTCTCCCTCGATAACTCTCAGAACAACTGGATCCATATACCATCGATCTGCAGCATAAGCAAGGGCTTTGAGATGAGCGATGAAGATAGAAAGAGATACAAATTTTTCCTAACATTAATCGGAGGGGTGGAGAGGGGCTAGCAACTTTATATCAAGTTGACATTGCAATTACTCTCAAATGTATGCATAAGTATGGTTTAAGTTGCCTTTCTATCAGTTTCAGCATGTCTGTTCATCGTAAGCTAACACAAGTTAACTAAAACCTTCATAGCTAGAATTACAATCATAACCCACAGAGGCCAATCACAATCATTAGGTCTGTACTGCTCTTGCATTTCCCATCCAAGACAGCCCCCCAATTTTAAAACTGCTCACCATACAATTCTTCGTTGACAGCAAAGTTCGTGAGTTATCGAGGTCGCGCTAAAACACGGGAGCGGTGTAGTTGGCTGTTTTCAGGTACAGTTAATAATGCTATGACTGAATCAACGACCCCTTTCAACTTCAAGATGCAAAAAGTTTTTAATATTTTCATTAAGTAAGAGTTTTTGTGTATATTGCAATTAATTTGTTATACTATTTTTTAACCTGCAGAGCATGAAAAAACACTGGTTGCTGATTAACGTGAAAAGTATTTTGCCAATTTACATAAATATTTACCGCTTTGACCACTTCTACTAATTTTCCCATCCATTCCAGCCTTTTTAGACGGGAGGGAGAAGTCATTTGCTTTAAATTTTGAGCACAGCATGAGTCCTAATTGTGTGGGAATTTGAATTTATTAACAAATGTCTTTTTTTTGTTTTGTTTGTTTTCTTATTTTCTAATTAATTTTTCTAAATACCAGAGAAACATGCAGAGTGCGTCCCACTTAGAGATTCATACTTTTGAAATACTCAGTTTATTACAGGAACTAAAAAATAACACCCTTGAATATATCTTTTTTATTAAACTATTATTCTTTCTTTATTCTTGCATATTAAGATAATTACCATATTTCTTCTTAAAAAAAAACACCACCAATCCATAGTAATTGATCTTCCCCTTTTTTCCACAAGGAAAACAAAGCATAAATATAGAGGGTAGGGACAAAGTTAAGCCCACTTGGTGCTTCTTCCCATTTTCAGGCCCTTATCAGAAATGTGAGATACAAGAAAGAAAACATCTTAATAATGAGTTTTTTAAAGCTTTTAAAAGAAAAGAATAAGTCAAGGGCCAAAATAAAAATAGCATATAATCATGTTTAAGCTGATTATAGAATTGTATGAAAAATGGTATTTATGAATGAACATGTTTAAACAAACGGATTTATTGAGCTGTTTTCTTAATCTTAAGTCTGTTTCAATTAGATATTCTAGATTCACTTCTGTTAGGAAAAATTGCAGTGCCCATGGGGGGTGTTTATTTATTAGAAGAAATTTGGTATATGCTTACAGTTGATTCTTGGCCACATTGCAAAGCAATTCAAACTGATGGATTGATGTTGTCTGTCTGTCAAGTCACATTATGCTGGTGTTACATATTTGTTTACTACACCATATTACTTGTCAAGTTTCCCCCCCCCACCCATTTAGCTGGTGCGCGCAGATTGTATGATCATTCAAGTGAAACCAGTTTTTTTACATTTCGTGTAACATTTGTGTTTAGATCATTTTCTCAGACAATATTGCCTATGGAGGTATTTAACTGGGTATGTAAATGGCATCATAAGTATTACATCCATTCATTGAAAACTAGGTCTCTGTGAGCTATATTTAATGCTCAGTTTTGTGCTCACCTATGGGTTGGTTTAATGATTCACGCGCTAGATTAGAATATGTGTTTTGGTTTGCATTTTCTCTGTTACTTTTTGGCATTAGTCACATAAGGTCAGTCTTTTAAATGCTTCGTGTGGAGAATACTACATCTTACGGTGAAAATTAAGTCAATATGACATTTATTTTGTTGTCCAGTGCTTTGGTTTACTTGGTTGCTTAGTTCATTGTCTCACTTTTTCTATGGTTTATGTTTGCATTTAAAAAAACCCATGGCAATATTACATTTTATTCGGGAATAGTAGTGGATACATATTTTGAAAGGATGGGCAACCACAGTGGACAATATGATAGTGTATTGGACATCAGAATAGGCACACATTTTCATTTAGGACCAACTATTGATATGACCATTTTTATTTAGAAGGGAGTAGTGATAACAAGATTTCTCAAGAAAGACCGCCTTTGGTGGCCATTTTGGTCATCAAATCAGACTCATTTTTCATTTAGGCCCAACAAGACGTTTATATGAAAACTCTACTTGTGAAAATCCCCATGTCCATATGACTTTATGTTCGGAAGAAAGAAGTAGCGAAAGAAAAACAAGATTTTATAAATGGAATGCTCTGGCAGCATATTTTGGGCATAAGATTGGTACAATTTTAATTTGGAATCAACTAGACACCCATAAGAAGTTATTTTAGGGAAAATTACATATTGATATGACTATCCATTCAGGAGGTTGTAGTGATAACCATATTTTAAAGACGGTCACTGTGGTGGCGATACCAGATGCCCATGCCACTCACCATTTCATTTAGGACCACCTACACCATGGAATGAAGCTGTCGTGTAGAGTTTCATGGCAATCCTCCAAGTAGTTTAGGAGGAGCAAGCAACGATAACAAAAACTTGTGCTTACGGATGGTATGGATGGCTGATCAACAGGACATTATACGCCACTCTTCTGGTCTATCACCAGTTGACCTAACAACACACAGCCTTCTGTCATATGTTTCCTGACTGAAATGTCGTATGTACCGAGTGCTTATCCCCACTCTCGCCACCGCAGACGCCGCGAAAATAAACGATAATGACAAATATATTTTATTGACGTCAGAGAATGCTTTCCATAGTGTCGTATGCATGTTCTTTGTGCTAGGAAATTTCTTATGTGTTACACTGAATATTAATTTTTTCAATGAATACTGAATATATATTTAAAGTCATGGAATTTGTATTTTTGGTATTTGAAAATTTAGTTTTCTTTGCTTTCTTTGAATTTTATTGTTCTGAAATTTCCATTCTATACTAATGTATTCATCTGAGAATTTTAATGTGAGAAAGCCAGGAAATAATAGGACCAGAAATGAAGGTTTTTTATTTGATCACCATGTCAGATAATTCACATTATCACAAGAGCTCTCTTGTGCAAGAGAGGGTCTTAAGGGAAGCTGAAAATTTAAGGAAAATAAAAATCTCTCCACCAATTGTCACCAACCCCCGAAAATTAAATTATCGGTCCCTTAGGGGCCCCCACTCTCACTTTGCTTACTAATAAAAGAAGTTTGGGCCTTGCCTCTACATCTTTTTTTTCTATATGATTTCCAGATGGCAGTCTAAACATCAAAAATTACTTCTGTTGGTGTCCCAAAAATCATCTCCCCTCCCCCCTCCCTCGCCCTGCCCCGACCTCCCCTCCCTCCTCCACCCCCCCTCCCCCTTTACTCCCCCCACCACCCCTCCCCCCCCCCAGGCAATTTATGAAAAACCGCTCGCACTATGATAAAGTGATAGCCTTGACATAATATAGGCAAACTGTACTCTTTTTGTGCAGGGGTAATGAATGAATGGAATAAGGACAACAAGCCTAGTTTAGGTGTTTATGATTGATGTCATTCTGCAGGAAAACACAGTTAAGACATGTATTTAGAGCCCCACATTTATGTGTACTTTCCAAAAGAACAACTATGTCAGTGGATCTCCGTTCTTTCCCTATGCTTCATTAATTTGTGACAGTTAAAAATATACACTACAAAGGCACATGTGTGTACACAGAGGAGGGGGAGGCTGTCCCGCACTCCCTCAAAAATAATTCACAGACAACCATGGCAAAGGCACTCTGACATTTCATCAGGGTTTAAAACAAAAAATTGAAAATAAAGTCAAAACTCACCCAATAATAGTTTGGGGTTTCTGCACCCCCCCCCCCCCCCCCCCTTGACGTATAGAATATTGAAGTTATTTAAGATTGATAAAATGTATGTTTTTCTGGTATCAAAAGTAGTAATACGTGCATGTTGATTATGTCATAAGCAAACAATTGTGTGTGGCTCCTGTGTGTGGCAAGGTGTTGTATGCAAAACTTAGGATAAATGCCACAAGAAACTAACACTATATGCAATGTAATCAATAGTATTAGTGTCGGATTAATATGTTACAATACCATCATTCTTCCTTCGCCTTCTTTTTTGATACATTTATATTTTTTCTTTCTTTTAAAGGTGCACTTGCATGTCAGGTAAAGAACAAGCCGCGGGCAGGACAATAACTACCCTGTATTTACTCTACATAAGGACTGACAACAAGGATAATTTATTTTTCTTTTGTTTTCAAGAATCCTATATTGTTTCTGGTCATTGCAGCACCCCTCTTTGATCCCCCCCCCCGCCCCCCCCATTCATGTGATTCTAACTGCCCCACCCCGTGTAGGCCCCCTACTATAAATATGACACGTTTTACAGGTCGTTCTACCGCACGTACCGTTTAGTAGGTTAAAATCTCCCGCTCCCCCCCCCCCTGTGTGTGTGTGTGTGTGAAATTAAAAAAAGAAAAGACACAAAAAAAAAAAAACAATCATCAGGTATTTAGATTTGACGCGTTCTATTAACACATATAGGGAAACCAGCCAGAACCAGTCTACTGGGAACCGGAAAATGCTCCTCTACTACAATGACTGGTGCGATGGATGCGTGCGTTGTGCAATAAGAATTAGAATTGTTATAGTACAGCTGACATATGTACACAGCAAGCTGGCTAATTGATTACCTTATTGTTGGAATTTGCTCCGGAATTAAAAGCCAAACGGCAGGATGTTTTGTAGATTGAGCCGCTCGTCCCCCCCCCCCCCCCCCCCCTACCTAAAAATAATAAATTGATAAAAGGTAGGCCATGATGTTTTCTGACCCTTTGTTGAAAATCGGCCGACGACCATGGCGGGAGACGAGATGAAACGATGTTGACCGTCCATATACCTCTCTCCGCGCATTTCGGCAGACACAACTAGAGTATGTATTTTTTATTTTTGCTACTTGCGCGCGCCCATTGTTATTGAGCTTGTTCAAGACGTTTTTATGAGGACAGTTGTTATGTTTTTTGTTCAATTAGAAAGGTTGTGCTTATCTCCCAATGCAAAAAAAAACGGATATGAAAAGGTTATCGATAAAAGTTCAACAATGCTTGGATCGCCCGCCGTGAGTTTATTGGAGTGTGTACAGGTGAGCGGCAAAGGTCCTGACGCGCGCGCGCATTGTGTGTTTCAAAGGTTATGCATCTTTTGTAATTCATACCTCACTATTTTAAGTTATCATGCATATAAATTAGTTGTTAAAGTCCTAGATAAAATATATAGGTTAGCATTATATATATATATAATATTATTTATATATATATATATATATATTATATATAATATATATATATATAATATATATATATATTAAAAGATAATTAATTTTAAAGTTTGGTAAATTATTCATTAAAGCATAAATACATCATGTATTTTTTTCATTTTTATTTCAAGTCTAAATCTGTTCTTTTTTTAAATTTACTGTGGTGATTGTGAAACTTGCCACAGAATTTTGGATCTGAGTCATGATGAGGAAAGAAGCACCTTGTGGATGAGGCTCAGGGATAATTCGCTCCCTCGCGCACCAGTCAGAGAACTTCCTCCTTCAGCGTGAACATAGCGTGGAGGAGTATTGGAGCCGTAGTGTAGTCAGCAACCTTACAAAATCTCAGTCAACAGGAAAAACTGAAGTTTTTAAACTTATTTTGCAGGCATGCGCCGTGCATTGTCCTGTCATTCCCAACATTTCTAATGCTGATACAGACCCCACCCCCCCCCCCCCCCCCCCGTCGCCTGCCCCATTCTCCACCCATTCTTCGACAAAATACAAAGTAGATTCATGAGGAAAATCTGGACCAGGAGAACTTGTTGAGAGCCTGTTAAAGTGTGGAAGCTTAATAATCAACAATGAATGGTCATCAGTTGTCACTCGACAGTGATTTTTATGAAGGACACTAAAAAATGCTACGGGCTCCGCGTTTATAAAAGAAAAATGTGTGCAGTGAAACTATCAGAAGCATCTCACACCTCACTCTTCCTTTTTCATTATTTTACCATATTTTTGACTACTATTAATTAAATCTTAGTGATGTAAACATTTTCCAACACATCTCGCAAATCTGAATCTGATTCAATGTTCAATCTTGCTGTTTTATATGATCTATAGATATGAATGAAAAATACATTATTATGGCACAAAAAAGCACTTGTTTCTAGATATTTTCCATTCCCACTGGAAACGTAAAATTTATGCCAATAAAAAATCATACTGTGGTTTAGAGGCACACTCATTCTACTGATCAAAATTTGTATATCTAATGGTTTTTTGAAATCCTGGTCTTGTCACACTTATGTTGATCTGTTGCCTTAATAAGGATAAAATAAGGGATCATGGCTGCTAATTTACAATACAGCCTCCCGCTCCGCCGCCCCCTGTATAGAGATTCTCGCTTGAATCAAACACCATGTTGCCTGCACAAGATATGGCAATCAAAACAAAAGACTATGAGGCTAATCATTCATCGCACGCTCACAACTTGCTCACAAAGGATTTAAAATTATCTTTAGTTTTTGGTAAGTACATGATTACATTCAATATTATCTTGCTCAGCATGGCACAAGTATGTTTCCGAGATAAAGTTGCACCTATTCAACGAGACTTTATTGGGCCATTTCATGTTGCAATGGCCTAACACTGAGTTGGCAAATAGTCATCCTGAGCTCTTTTTTCGGCCAAGTCCAGCAAACATGGCTGTTTGAGGACCTCTGACATGTTCGGTTATGTATGTATGTATGTATGTATGTATGTATGTATGTATGTATGTATGTATGTATGTATTGTATGTTTGTCTGTATGAAGTGTATGTATGTATGTATGATATGTAGGTATGTATGTATTTATGTATGTATGTATGTATGTATGTATGTATTGTATGTTTGTATGTATAAATGTATGTATGTTTGTATGTATGTAAGCTTATGTTTGAAACATATTTGTTACTGGTATGTTGGTATTCAAGCAAAATATAATAGATTCAAGACAGACAGACATGTATATCAACGCACCTAATTTTTTGCAAAATATCCTAGGATTTCGACGCATTAATTAAAGATACTTCATTATTAAAATTATTGTTATTATTATTATTAAATAAAATTTGGAAATCAAACATATCATAATAGTTATTTATATAATCTATGTTTATTATTAACATATCTCCAGCCACCAACATTTCTGAGGAGGCTGTTTCCTAATGTGATAAAACACATCCCCCTGCAATTGGGGACAAAATTGCCCTGGGGGGATGGAGCAACCCTAGTGGGATGAATTGTTTCATGGACACACTGTTTGGGACTAAGTGGCTGAGGATGATTTGTCTTAGAAGATAGATATATAATGAATGTCTTGTTGGTCCTAAATGAACATGATGTCAATCTGACATCAAGTATGTCCACCACAGCAGCTAATTTGAATATCTTATTATTACTGAAGAATATCACATAGTTTCATTCACTCTCGCCCATTCAAAAAGGAAAGAACAGAAATGGGATCTTATCTTAAATTCTTTGACTATTCGTTTTGGCCCCATAGGAGCATCATTCCCCTTGAAGTACTCTTGTTATATGATGCTAAATCGGTCTTTTTCTTCATCTAGGTCACGTCTTTCCATTCGAGGTTTCTTTCCCAGCAACCCATTTTTTTTTCTCATGCTAATGTTTGCACCATCTGTCAATATTAATGGTCAACACAATCATTTTTGGACTTCATGGGATCCCCATTATACTTATGTCTTGATCCAAATCCCCACATTCGTCATTTGTACATGTGCTGTGATGTTGAGAAATGACTTATTTCCTTTGGCTTGTCTCAATTTCTAACTTATGTGCATTTTCCCCCTGACCACTGCACTCTACAAAACTGGCCCTCCCGCGCCATCCCCTCCCCGCGCTCCCTCGCTCCCCTCTCAATCAAGTTCTTCAGGTCAGCTGCCAACAATTTGGTTTTCACAAGGTAACTTTATTGGGAATAAGTTGATTTAAAACCAAATTTGGTATGAAGGCTTTATACAGATTGTAACCATGGCAGTGTTGCTCTCTAGGCTAGTCAGCGGATGGGGAACCCACACAACTTTATATTAGCTGCACTCCAATCCTCCTTACACTTTGTTCTCGCCACTCACCACTCGCTCCCCCGTCCCCCCTTAATTGATGTCTACTCCTACTCACTAATGCTCACTCACACCTTTGATATAGTAGATTTTGTTATTACTTCACAGAAAGAATGACTTTGTTGTGATGCAAATTTAACCAATATTTAAGATCAGTATGCAAAAGATGGGCCTTTTCCCCACATAAGTGAAAAGACTAATTCAGTATGTTAAAGATGGGCCTTTTCTCACATCTGTAAA